>LPNX010853722.1:166490-284796 GCA_001517045.1 Pseudotsuga menziesii | reverse complement strand
TTTGAGGGCTTCTATCTAGCACATGAGTAAAAAATCAGGTTTTCATCGCCAAATTTGGCCAAAAAGTGTTACCCATCTTCATGGAATCACCCATAAATATTTATGTTATTTATGTTATTTTACGTATTAGTTTCATAATTGAAAGGTACATATTAGCACCTTAAATTGTGGTCAGTTTTTAACACCTGTTAAAACTGTGTGTTTTCGGCTATTGAGATTTACATTATAGATTAGTTAGCCATAAGTATTTGTTTTTCTTTAAATTAATCCATTCAATTATGAGACTCTCTTATTGAGAGAAAATCATACGGTAGAAGGACCCAAACCTAGGAGTGATAGGTATTTCAAACATACCTAAGGTTGTGTTAGCTCCTTGTATGTGCTATCTCTCATTGTTGGCCTTAGGACAAAAAATTTGGTCAACAAATGGCGCTAGAAGGAGGGCTATGAGGTAAACAAATATATTTTTTATTTCATAACACATTTATCCTCTGCCTTGTGATTTTTAATAGTTTTTTCTTATTTTTTTAGTTGTTCCTATGTATGCAATATGGAGCTGGTTAGATGGAAAACTAACCTCTTAAGGATTCAATGTTTTTGATGTTTATTGTTTATGGATTCTACTTAAACATCCCCATAGGATTCCACTTTTGCATTGAGCTTGCAAGGGCATTTGCATGAACTTCCAAGAAAGGCAGTGGATCTTTTTCCAAAATTCAATGGTGAGAGAAATGCTTCAGCTAATGAGCATATACAAAAATGTGAGACAATTATTTTCTTCCTTAATGTTGCTTACAAATATATTGTTTGCAGTTTATTTCTGCTCACTTTAGAAGTTAAGGTTTTTTGTTCATTCAATGTTTTGGATGTTCATTCAATTCATAATTGGTCACAATTCAAAAGGTTTTTTGAAAACTGATTTCGATAATTATAATATGATCAAAACTTATCAAGATATTAATGAAATGCAGGTGAGCAATGGTGAATCTATGAGTGATTTTAATACTTGCTTCGGACAAGTATTTTATAGATTTCACGACAATCATAGACCTTTAAAAAACATTTTAAAAACATCACTTTAAAATGTTATGTACAATTAGGATTCTCGAAGACATGTCCATGTTCATTCTACAAAAGGGCATAACGAATTTACATAAAGCATGTGAGTACACTCTAAAACTTGAAAAATATTTCAAAAGGTATTCTTCTGAATTTTTTTCTTCGTTTTCTTTATATCATGAAAATGGTATTGAAGATGAATCAAATGTTTCAGAATTATTTAGACTAGAAGAACATGTTAATGTTGTACGCAATGAAGTAATTTCTTTACAAAAAGGAAGGAAATTTCAAACAATTTCACAGAACACAAAAGGTGGATTAACCGAAAAGTGTATTCAAAGTTCTAGTTATAATTTTTCTTTCCCAAATAGTTATGATGAATGTCTCACTTCTAACCGTCATTGTGTAAAATATTAACTTGAAAGTTTACAAGAAAATCCTAACTCTAATGCTTCTAATTTGTCATATAGAGATTCTACAATATCTAATATGTTGTCTCTTTTTGAATTTAATCACATCTATCTCATCTGGGACAAGAATAGGATAGGGAATAAGGAATATTTATCATTTACCACCATTTATTTAAAAAGTACCCCTTTGAAGATTGAAATTCATAATCACTATGTCTCACTTGATAAATCTACAAATCTTGATGCAAATGAAGATTTAGGAATTTCTAATATAATCTTTAAACCAACTACTTCTAATTCAGATGTTAAAATACATAATGTAATAGTAACTATGATGAGAAATATGAATTAAAATATAATCCTTCCTCCTTATTTACGAGCATTAATTATTATCAAGGAGATATATGTATGGAGGCAGAGTTGGCTGAGATTGAAAATGAATTTTTGACTATTTGTTCTCATTACAACTTGATTAAAGATCATTTTCTTAAGGAAAAGATAATAAAGACAAATATTTTGAAAAACAAGAAAATCTATGCTTTTGTCAATTCTAAAGAAGAAGATGGTAAAAAACAATCAAATTGTATTCCTGCTTGAACACATACCTATGTTGTTGATTTTCTTTATACACAAAATTGTAAGCTAGAAGAAAAATATGTTGATAGTTTACCTTGTATTAGCTTTACCAATATGAAATATTTTGAACAATCACACATTTCAGGAAATATGATTGATAAGGATGTTTTATATAATAATAAAATTTCTTTGAATGAAACGTTCTCCAGCAAGTCTTTTTTCTGAATTTCCAAATTCATTGTGTCCTTATGATGAGATATCTAATCATTTCATTGAATCTCATAGCTTCCAATCTGATTTTCATGACCCAATTTTCACATGGTTGGAAGAATCACATCTAAAGGGTTTTCATGTTCATTTTCCTTTCTTTGTCGATGATGGAACTGGTTTAATTTTTTCTATCCTTCAATATGAAGCACCTTGATTACTAATATTGATGTTTAATGAATTCGAGTTTGTAAAATTAGAAGTATTTAAATGGCTTCATTGGTTTTTTCATTTTACTTAATCATATGCATTTATGTAGTTTATCTTAGGATTAGGATAGATAGTGAGTTAGGTAGTTTACTTGTTGGTTTCAATGAAGAAGTTATCAAGAATTCTGACGAAAGGTGATCCACCATCCAAACATGTTCAAGGAAAATTTTCAATAATTTATTTACCATTCTTGTTCATACTATTATTTTAAAACATTTCTTATTTTTTCCTTTAATATGAAATGTTTAATTTAGCATGATGACACAAGAATATATATTTTTAGTTATTCTTGTGATTTCATTCTTTTGACATGAAATTTAATGTGGATTGCTTATTTTCAAATTGATATCCTAAAGTGCATATATCAGGATTTATCTTTTTCATTTTGACCTTCATTTTGTACATAGTGTTGAATAATGAATATGATTTATTCAAACTTATCATCAATTAATTAAATGAATTTTATCATAATCCGAAGAAAAGGAGAAATTTTTAACAATTGAATGATTTTGCGATATTCATAGATTTTGGAAACTTACATCAATAATGAGCGTATGATGCTTCTTCTAGAAATCACCATGACTATTTCATGGTATCCATTTTTGACATATATATTATATTTGTATCTCCTATTTTTATTTCCATTCATATTGACCCTTTTATTTAAAGTTTAATCCTTTGCATCCTTGTTATGTGGTCAAATTTAACAGTAGGAGATTTGTCATAATTCTTTACGCATGTCATGATTTTGTGATTTTTACATTATTTTGTATATCTCGGATAATAAAATATGACCGTGTCTTGATTTTCAAAATTTGAGTTTGTTTGGCTTGTTTAAGTTTCAATAGATATTAATATTTTTTCTTATCGTTTAAAATTTGTCATCTTCATGAGTATCTGATTCTTGTTTTTGAATTGTGACACATATTTCTCTTGGCTAAGATTTTGACTTCATTAGACCCTTCTTTAAGTTTATTTGTATATATGTTTTGGGTGTTTATGTTAAGCCAATCATTTTATTTTTCTAGTCCGATTTCAAATGAGCTTGGTTTTGAATTTTCTTACTTTGCTAGAAATTTGTGGTTGTATATAAATAACATTATCGTGGCACATTATTTGCTATTGATATGTCTCTCTACTAATAAACATGATATCTATAAGGGAAACCATTGTAAGGAGTTTTTGTCCATATCAAAATTTCTTACTAAGACTTAATCACTCCTAGCCTTGGACATTTCTTATTAGCTTAGCCAATTAGTCAATTGAACTCCTCACTATTATTCTTGAACTTTATTTTGAGAATGATCTATCATTAGCTAGGAAATTTATCCAGCCAAGACATTTTTCTCTTAGAATATTTTCAACGAGTTGCATTATCCATCATTAGGCCTTCTATGCTATTTAAGGAGTTTTATTTGGGTTATTCTTTTAATATTTATTTAAAACTTTGGTCGAAGAATAGGATGTCTATGAATATAGTTAACATGATTATGATCATGATCCCTATCATGGATAACATCATTTCTAATCACTAGGGTGATGTCTCTTGGTCATAATATCAAGGGACAGAAGGTCTCATCACAAGCCAACGTGTTTATCTCTGGAAGTTCTCGTAAATAATGCTATCAATATTTGGTTACCAGGCCTGAATAATAGTCTTGAATCAAAGATATAATTAATATTACTGTTAATGCAGAAAACAATGATGATGATAAAAATAAGAAAACGAGAAAACAAATATTTCAGTTATTTATGTCTAATGGACAATGAACTTATCTAGATATCTTCTTAAGGTATGGAGGTCATATATTTATGTAGATGTTATTCGATTATCTTTAAATGTTGAAAAATCATTCTTCATGAGGTTTACTTGTTGTGCATATATTTAAAAGTAATTTATCATTATAAATTCTTTGAATAATAATCAATATAATTCATTTGATTGTGACAACATTTAAGTTCAAACTTTACTATATAGGCTAGTGGTAGGATAAATTCATGTGGTGTGAAATTTGATATTTTGAGAAAACCTTGATTTTGTTTTCCTATATCTTTAATCTTCATGTAAAGATACAGAGATAATCGGTTCTTCCAACATGTCTCCATTTGTTGGCACCCCAACAACTCCCTTCATTTTGTACAAAATAAAGGGAGCCCATGTATATTTTGTAAATACTTAGCTATTGGTTATGTTTTATTTTGACCTGGTTTGGTTTTGGTTTAATGATTTCCTTTCTTTAATAATTCACTTCTTATGTTGCTTGTTCTTGGGATTGATTCTTCTTTTCATGAGTATTGGGTAATTTGGATGACCTTAGTTGCTTGAACCATTTTCCACTTTTGGATGCTTAAAATTGATTGCATGTCTTTATTGAGTCCTTTTGAAATAACATCATGCTTTGGTTTGAAAAAATCTTAACAACGCTTGGATGATTTCATTTGACCTTGGCTGAGTTCATTATATACCTCCAATTGAATAAATTGATCTATTTTGACCTTGCGACAATCTTTCTAGATTTTAGGCTTTTCTCACATCAATGAATAAGTAATAATAGACAATAATTGGATTGGTGACTCTCTTTTAAGCATATCTAGATTACAAGTGTATTTCGATCGATGTAGGAAAATATTTCCATTTAATATTCGAAATTATCTATAACTTAGATATAACTAAGTTAAGAACATTATAAAAAATTGCGTATTTTATGATTACTAATTTATTATTATTAGCAATATCTTTAATTATACAAATTATAAATTTTAAAATTTGTAAATCATTTTTCTTTACCACCAAAGGCTTACTATCACTTGTACACTATTTTACTTGATAATCTTTCTCTCTAATTCAATCGTATTAATTGAAAATCACGTTGTTAACATTCATTAATAATAATAATAATAATAATAATAAATAAACTCCTTGGTAAATTTCTTCTTAATAACTTTATCATGAATAATTACAACGAATGATGTTAATTAGGGTTTTACTTATTTTTCTTTAATAATTAGTGATTAAAATATAATTTAAAAAAAGACATTATGGTGGATTTTCTTATTTATTTTGTTAATATTTTGAAAATGAAAAGAATAACATCAACTATTTTAAAATGTTTAAACTCATTTTCTTTATAGTTATTATTAATTGGCTTAAAATTCAAAATAATCATATTAAAATACTCAAATTCAAATAGTGAAATGCTCGATAAAAAGGAAAATATACTGATGATTTCCTTGATTTTCAAGGGAAAATTAAAAATTGATTTTCATGGGAAAATAAAAAATTTGATTAAAGTCTCTGTCTTTTTTTTCTTTTCACACCATGTGTAAGTGAAATTATACTTACGTTGAAATTATTTTCTCGATAATTTTTATTTGATTGAACATTTATTATATTAAAATATTTTTCCGTCAATTAGTTAAAATGAAAAAGAGAATTTCAATAAATTAATATTATTATATTTTGTCTTTTTATGCCACCACCATTTTTGGAAAATGCATAATTTTTTTAAAGATTACCAAGAATGTATCATGTGATCACTTCTCGGGAAAGGAATATATGTTTTACACTTTGTATTTAAAACATTCATATTTGCATGCATATATCTTTATGTAAAACATTATTTTAGAAAAGGAAAACACTTTTGCATTGATTATTTCTTAACATCAATTATTTCAGCATGACAAAAGTAGATTGTGTGACTGAGGATTAGTTCTTTTGAAAATCTTGGGCTTCAAAGTAATTATATCTATTAATTTCGTTAAAGTGATAAAGTCAGATTTTTAATAATAGTGTTGTTGAGTCTTGGAAAATTCCCAAGTATCGACAGTAGGGATTCTCTCCAGTAACCGATCTCAACTAGATCGTTTACCATTTGGTATGGAGAAACCATCTTGTTAGCGGCCCGAATACCATAGAATTAAAGTGTGTTTAAGTCTTTTATTGGTTGCAGACCAGTCTATCGTTTAGTTGATCTTCTTTACTATGGATGAAATGCACACGCCTAAACAAAATGCAGGTAATTGGTGAGAAAGAGCCTCACAAGTGATGCATAGGTTTCTTACCTACCTTCTTACCACTCTCGCTCCTCAATCACTTCTATAAATATAAAAATGAGCAAATGAATTATTTTCTAGTCTATCCTAAACTAATATTTCCTATACACTTAGGGATAAAATTTAAAAGAAAGAGAGTAATGTACTGTAATCATCCATAATGAATTTTCACAGCTAACTGTTCCATTTCCATACACATAGTTACAGTAGAAAGATTAACAAATATAGCTTTGAAAAAAGAGAGCATTCATTACTCAATTTATACACATAATTTTATATGAAAAGAAAAATCATTCATCATTAAAGAAACAGTTCACAAAATCTAGAACGGTCTCATAGTATATAGAAATTCAATTGAAGTAGTTCCAAATTTGAAATTCCACATAATCCAAGTAAAACCCCATGCAGTCCTCTCCCATCAAAATTGTCTTTCTTTATTAGTAGAAAAAATAGTTCTTCTTACAAATAAGCTAGACTTCTCATGCCAATAAAAATTATTTTCTATTTTACCTCCTACCTCTATTTATAATACAACTACAAATGACCCTTTGACTCACCGTGACTTTAGAAAATATAACAGTGTAGAAAGTGACAAAATATAGTAAAGACAAAATTTCAAGCAGGCCCAGCTGGTCTTGAACTGTATTCACCCCACACATTATATTCTTCGGTAATGGTCCGATAATCTATTGGCTCCATCAATCTCACAGTTATTTCATGTACAATCAGTTGTGCCTCCACAAGTGTCACTTTTGGTGGAGTCAATTTGTACAAGTCTTCTAAGAGATAATTACTAACAAAGTCTTGTGCAATCCAGGTTTTAACCACTTCTTCACTAATGAATTCAATTTTCTGAATGTTTTGCTCATCTTCATGAAATCTATCTGGAAGACACACCATATGTTGATCTTTGTCTTAGAAGTCATATACTTTTCTAACTAAAGAAAGATGGCATTTATTATGAGCTTGACAAATCTTTTTGTAGAAATCTGTGCATTTATCCAAAGTATTTTAAACTTTATTATTCAATTTTACAGAGGATTTTCTAGAAAATTCTAGGAGCACCAATTCTATTTTAACACCTCCTGTTGTCTTCAAGGAAAGTTTCAGGAAAAGTTGAATTGGCCTCCACCCAAGTCAGTTGGCTTTGAACTTTATTACTGACTTCTAGTAGTTCTTCCATGAAATTAGATTATGTATCTATTATTTCATTCATTCTAGTGTCTGCCCATTTGACCTTATATATATCCTCTTCAAGTATTACTTGGACCTGATGGATCTTTCTCTGAATCATGCAAGTTTGATCATGGAAAGAGGTAATGTCAGGCTTCCTTTCAGTGGCTACCCTAAGCAGAGTCTCCGGCTCTGTGTTCTGAGCCTCTAGTTCCTCTACCTGGGTTCTTAGTTCTCCTTCGTGTCTAATTTCCACATATTTATTTGATTCTAATTCAAAAATTTTGTCCTCAAAATATTTTTTCTCTCCTTCCATAATGGTAACCTACAACTCCAATGCATCATTTTCCAATTCTAAAGTTCGATAGTCCCTCTAGAGCCTTTCCTTTTCTAAGAGAATCTCCTCATACTTCCTTTTTAACTCTCGACCTTCTCTTATTTCCTTGACTAAAGTGTCTTTCATTTTTAGCATCCTTTTTTTATAATGCTTTGCATCTTCCACCAACTTGCAACATTATCCGTTTTGGCTTGCATAGATTCTATACTTACAGATGCCATGAATTTGAGATCTTGATTGGTGCATTCCACAACAGTTTTCTCAGTCACTATAACCACATCAGCTTGAGTGGCAATATTTAACCTTTCCTCTGGCCTTCTAAAAATAGTTTTCCTTTCCTTGTCGAAGAATATAGTGTCCAAGCATGCTACTATGTGATTCTCAAATGGAGTGAAAGGAACCAGTCCTAGCTCTCCAAGAGAAACATGGCCTCCTGTGATCGTTCCACTTGATGAGGTGGGAGAGTCCATCAGATTGTCTTGGGCAATGTCCTGGTCCAAATTTTCTCTGTCCTTATTCTCTTTCTCCTTCTTTCTTAATTCCTCAACTACTTTCTCAGCTTCTCTTCGTGCTCTTTCTTCTGCTTCCATTTGTAATCTTTCTTCCTCCTCTTTTTTCCTTTGAGCCTCCTCTACTTGTTACTTCTCAGCTTATTCCCACATTCTTTGAGCATCTTCTGCTTGTTTCCTTTCAACTTCTTCCTATTGATTCTTCTTTTAAGTTGTGTTGCTTCTACCTTTACGCCCACTAGTGCTGCTCTTTTATTTGAAACACTTACTTAGAGTAGTCATGTTGCTCGCATTCCTGTATGTCTCCTCATCTTTATCAAAATGATGAGAGTATTCATAACGAACTCCTACAAACGCATAATGGTTTGTAATTTTTTTCGATCAAGTCATTTCTTTGGAAACTCTTTTTCCCAAAGTGGAAATTTTCTACTAATCTTCTACAAATTCAAATGTGATTTTGACCCTCATGAATTTATAACTACCTATGAAAAATGGCAGTGGTGGGAAAGATTCCTTTTTCATGTTGAATAGGAAATTACCTGCTCCATATATGAGCATATCTCTTACTTATTTCTTATGGACTACATAGTCCATGGCATATTTAGGCATCAATGATAGGGCTCTAGATCCTCCATACATCCTTAGGTAAGTACCCTCTTGAGAGAAATAATAATCCTCATATTCACATATGAATTCCATGGAAATTTTTGACATATAGTCAGATTGTTTGAGGAAAGTAATTTCATATAGAGGCATCGCAAACTCCTCACATATAGGATTGTAGAAGCTTCAGTACTTATGTGGCCAAATAATTTGATAGGAAGGATATATAGGGGTCTTGGTGTGATCCCAATCAAAACCCATCTTTGGGAATGGATGTCTGCACAATATGCAATCAATCAAGTAAGAGGCCATGTAGAATTCTATCCTTCTTTGAGTCAATCCTCCTTGTGCAGAAATGAGACATGATGACAAGCTACTTAATAAAATGTCCTCCCATTTGAATATCATTCCTTCAAAGGACACATAGTATATCAATGGGATCCAACTTAACTTGTAAAATCTGCCATTTTCTCAGCCAAACATCATGTTCAGCATTAAGGATATAACCCTGTAAGCAGTGTACACTTGCAGTCTCATATTCTCCAGTGTATTTCTGGTGCAACTATCTACTCATGATCATCATCCTTTTGGCACAGTCTGTAATGTCCAAATCCACATTTTTAACCCATTCATCTGTCATCATAACCTGTGGGGTTGGTAGTTTGCAGGCCCTAAATATGTATGATGGAGTGAAGGAAGCAAAATATTCCCCTTCTATGTTGGAGATTATCATCGTGGCAGGGTTTACCCTGGGTAGAATCTATTCAATTACTTCAGCACATGGGAACATCTCTAGGTGCGTGGTCTCCTTAGTGATGTATTATTTTTTGATATTTTCATATCAGATCATATCTTCCAGGCCCACCTCAGGGACATTTTGATCTCTGATCATCTGATATATTTCTCTCCACTTGAACTCTTGATCGGACCCTATTATGTCCTTAGTGTATTCATATATGATTTCCATCCTGGAAATAATTTCCATGTCTGAATCAGCCTGAGTGGCCTTGGATATTTTATTTCTTCTCTTCTTAGGCATGGTGTGAGGTGAGGACTAAAACTGTAGCATGGTCACATCAAGAGATGTCTTAGTAATATTAATGATTAAAAACAACATGCATTTACATCAATAGGAGATAACCAAAATAAGAAGCCAAGTTACAAAATATATGAATCATTGTTCAAAAATCACTTATTCTTTTAAAAGATGAGATTACAGCCAATGTTTAACATGATAGAAGAAAACATATCATTATTTACCATTTCATTCTTAGCCACTCAGGGAGAGTCTTGTGAGGAGAAGGGAGATCACTCCCCAAAGGTTGCCTAGTCATTTTATTCTTGTAGCAAGGGTGTATGTTTGTGAAACTTAAATGAAAACTCACCAACACAGGTGTATGTATTGTTTTGGGAGTGATATCTCTATTATAATACATTCATTTTGTGCTTCTGAACAAGTCAACATAGTAGAGGCTAATCAATTTCCACTATTTTCTCAAAGAATTAATATTAACTGCTTTTGAGTTTACAAATTTCATTTCCACTCTTTTCATTCATTTAGCTTAAAAGAGATTAAAAAATTGAGACCTCTTGTCACTAACTTCCCCAAAAGTAAGAGAATAATCCAGTAAAAACATGCCAATGACTCAATAAGCTTGAACACGCAAACACCTTGGGGAACTTCTAAACCCTGGTTAGAATATAATACTTGCAATGACAACGTTGGCCATAAGGATGAAAAAACCACTTGCAAAGAAACCCTAGTCCAAAGCTTTAAATCATAACGATATTTGAAGTGGATATCTATCGAGGGTTTCCCTACCACCGCATACTCTTCTACCGAAAAATTCAATCTAAAAAATATGCAGACGCTAAAACACCCAGCCTGAAGTAATTTCATCATAAAAACCTTTAGGTTTGACATACACATATCTATGTCTCAGGTAACAAAATGGAAATGTGTGGCAAAGGTTGAGACAAATCCCATGACAGTCGGCTTGCAGGCTAGAAGAGCGCTCAATGAGGCCAAGAGTTTTCTTGGAACCAAACTCAAGACGATTCTAGTGGTCGACTAATTAAAACTGGAAACTCTATGAGTTGAGGTTAGCTTTAAAACAAGTTCATAGACATCGATAGCAAAAAATCACCATAGTAACTCTAAACTTCCAACAATATATTGCTTCACCATAGTAACTCTAAACTTCCAACAATATATTGCTTTTGAGATTCTAGAATAACATAGGACAAAAGGACCAACAACAACCGGTGACATGGAGACTAATTGCTGCCGCTGTTCGAGATTTTCTACGTCGACCTTCTAGGTTAGAGTTGGTGCAGGGCATGATCCCCCCAACGCCACCATGAGTGTGCCTGGGGATGGGGAGCCACCTCCCACCCCTCCGATCTCAAGTGATGAGGCCTTCAGGAGGCTTTTCGAGAATATTGGGAAGAAACCAACCATTCCTTCTATCCCAAAATTTGTAAACAAGTTGGATGCAATTCCTGAAATTGCTTTGCCTAAAGAGAAACCCATTAAAATTTCCCTAGCTTTGGCTGAAAGAGGATTGATAGGATAGTTTATGGGGCTTTGGCCCTCTACAAAAACCACCAATGACTGGATCCAACGTAACTGGAGACCCCAGCTGAAGAATATTGTGACCTGCTATGCCGTTGGAAGACGATTCTTCATTTTTGAGTTCATAACCAAGGAAGACCGTGATCTAGTCTTCAGCAGTGGCCCGTACTTCATGGGGTCTCAGGGCCTGTATCTCAATAGGTGGATGCCCGATTTTGATCCCATGGTCGATGTGCCTAAAGAAGTGCCAGTATGGGTCAGGCTCCTGAACCTACCGGTCCATTGCTGGAACTTCCATTCACTGCAAAAGATTGGAAATGGACTTGGCATATTTATTGACATCTAGCAGACAATAAAGGCCAATACACCTGCACAAGGATCTATGTAGAAGTAGATTTGGAAGCTGGCCTACTAGAAGCGGTAAAAATTATTGTTGGTTCATGGGAGCATTATCAAAAGATGGATTATGAGCAGCTCCCATTCAAATGTAGAAACTGTCACGAGCATGACCATTTCCAAAGGAACTTCCCTAAGGCACAAACAGAAGACAAAGAGGATGGAGAAGACTGGAAAAAGGTCAAAAAGAGTAAGGCAACCCCAAAACCAAGTGGGAAAAAAAGCTCAATATCATCAGAGAATCCCCTACCCAACCTTAAACCCATAGGAAAGTCAAAGGATGGATCAACTTCAGGGAAAATAAATGAGACCAATGAAACCATCGAGGGATCAGAGAAATCTGGGAAGGATGCGAATGAAACTAGGGAAACTGGGGACCTGGCAGACTCGACTCCCCTAGTGGACGACCAAAGGGAAAAAGAAGCAGAGGAAGATCGCATTAGTCTGGGCTTGGATTCAGGTGGGGACTCTGAGGATGAAGGAACTAAATCTGGAAGCTCCCAAGTCACCCCTATCAAGGACACCTTGGGTCGGAAGACTAAGAAGAAATAGAGAGAGGAAAAAACTTACCTTGATATACTCCAAGGTTCCCAAAACACCCTCAAAGGAATGATAAATACTAGATACACCAACAAGCAAGGCCAGTCTCGAAAGGGAGCCACAAACTCCCAAGCTAGTAAGTAATGCAATACATCTCCTAGAACTGTAGAGGTCTAGGAAGCAATATAAAAGAAGAAGCTCTAAAAGACATTGTAAGATTGTATTTTCCTAAAATCCTTCTCATCTAGGAGACAAAAATGGAGGACTTCATTCTCCTCCAAGCAAGCAAAGCATTTGGGAAAAAAGTTCAAGGAAAAGCAGTTAGCACAAGAGGAGCCTCGGGAGGGATAGGTACCTTCTGGGACTACTCCAAATATGACTTGGAAGCTGAAGAAAGAATCACACATTGGTTGTTCACCAAACTTCTTCATAAAGAATCTCGTCATCATGTAAGTCTGTTCAATGTTTATGTACCTGTATCACTAGCTAAAAAAAGAATCTGTTGGGACTCCCTAAAGTCCTATCTTAGCATGCACAACCCTGTTAATATCGTTATTGCAGGGGATCTTATTGTTACCCTAGCAGCAGAGGAAAAAAAGGAAGGCTCTTTGGTGAGAGATATAGCTAGAGAATGGGTTGAAGACATCATTTTAAACTGGGAGCTGGAGGATATCAAGCCCTCCCGTGGAAAATTCACCTGGACTAACAAAAGAAGTGTCCCTGGCCACATTGCTACTTGCCTTGATGGATTCTTCATCCAGTCCTCTTTCTTGACTTTTGGTCTCATGGCCTCTTCTAAAATCTTGCCCAATTATACCTCAGATCATAAACCCATTCTTCTCGAGCTGTCCTTGGGTAAAAATCTTGGTCCCATACCTTTCAAATTCAACCCCCTCTGGATTCAGCAAGAAGGGTTCATGGATGTGGTCTCCATGACCTGGAACTGGTAGATCCAGGGCTCCCCTTTCTTTGTCTGGGAGTAAAATATGAGGGCCCTCAAAAAAGAGCTAAAAAAATGGGCTAAATCGCTGATATCACCCACCTCCAAAAGAAAAGAAGAGCAGGCTGCACTAGATAGGCACCAATTGATCATCGAGGATGCTGAAGTTTCTGAAGAGCTATTACAAAAAGAAGAAAATATCCAAAAAGATTTTCATGGAGCATGCAGGGTGGAAGAAGAGTACTAGAAGAAGAAATCCAGAAGTATGTGGCTACAAGAAGGAGATAAGAATACCAGCTATTTCCATAAGCAGGTTGAGGCTCGCAAGCATTTCAAAACTGTAAATGAAATTCATTTTCAAGGAAATTTGGTAAAAGACTTCGAAGGCTTTAAGAAACCATCCCACTCCTATTTCAAAGACCTCTTCTCAGCCTCGGAAGATAACCCAATTGATGCAAACATCTATCTGCTTGATCTCATCCCAAAGCTCGTCCAAGAAACAGATAATCTTCTTTTGGCTGCCTCGATCAGAATGGAAGAGCTTAAAAAATATTTGGATGGTATGAACATAGACAAAGCCCAGGGTCTCAATGGTTTCATAGCAAGGTTCTTTTCAACTTGTTGATCCATCATCAAAGTTGACCTCCTAAGAATGGTCAGGAAATCTCAAAGTAGCAGCAAGCTAGGGGGCAGTACCAACTCGGCATTCTTGGCCTTGATCCCCAAAGAAAAAGGATCCAATAACTTTAGTAGATTCAGGCCCATCTCTTTATGTAACACAGGTTATAAATTAATTACTAAAATCAATGCTAATTGGCTTAAGAATATTTTTCCGGCAATCATCCCTGAAAACCAAGGTGGTTTCATAAAAGGGTGGAATATTCTTGAAAATATAGTGCTTGTTCAAGAAGCAATCCACTCTAGCTATCAACAGAAATAAAAAGGAATGGTAATCAAGCTCGACTTGGCGAATGCATTCGATAGGGTGAGACATGATTTCCTGTTTGCAGTAATGGGAAAATTCAGGTTTTCTAAGGATTTCATAAACTGGGTTAAAGCCTTTATTTCCTCCCCCTAGATCGCACCTCTGGTCAATGGACACTCTACAAATTTCTTCAAATCCTCAAGAGGGATAAGGAAAGGTTTCCCTTTGTCCCCGCTTCTCTACACCATTCAAGCCTCAGTGCTCAGCTTCCAATTGGATCACTGCCAGCAGATCCACTCTCTTGCAGGACTCTGGATGGCCCAAAATGTAAAATTCAAAAACCATACCCAATTCGCTGATGACACACTACTCCTTGGGGGAGCAAGCATTATCTCAACTGGTTTATTTAAAAGATAGCTTGACATTTACAAGGAGGTTTCAGGTAGCAAGATAAACTTTCAGAAAAGCAAGATATTTCGGTTGGAACTACCCCATAAGGGATATGGAAGGAATTGCAAGGCTCTTAGAGATGGAGGGAACTCTCTCCTAGGATTCCTTCAAATATCTTGGGATTCCCATCCTCAAATATGTCCCCAAAGTGGCTCACTGGATGCCGCTGCTGGACAAGATGAAAATTAGAATTCAAGCTTGGGGGGCAGACTGGCTTAATTTAGCAGGTAAGGTGACTCTCTTAAAATCTGTCCTTTCAAGTATTCCCGTTTACCAGAATGCCATTCTTCTTGCCCCTAAATCCTTCATTAGCAAAGTGGACGCCCTATTGAGAAGATTTATGTGGGAAGGTGGGAAAAATAATGAAAGAAGGATTCATTTAGTAAGCTGGGACAAAATAAAGAAGCCAATACTGGAAGGAGGTCTCCAAATTCGAAACATCGCTAATCAAAACTTAGCATTAGGATCCAAACTCCTCTGAAACTTAGTCTCTGGACACACCAGCTGGAGCAAGAAAGTTCTTTGGAAAAATATTTCCAAGGTAGTCGCTCAATATGCTTGGATAAGCCTCCAAGAACTTTAACCGGATCCCCAATCTTCAAGCTTTGCCTCACAGCCTTGGAGCACTTGAAATCTAATCTCTACTGGATACCTCGCAATGGGAAAAATATAAGATACTGGGATGATTCAATCCTTGGGGACCAGGATAGAAGGTTGAGCTAGAAAATATAAAAAATTGGATGCAGCACAAAAATTTCTTACCTTGTGGGACATTTCCACCTGGTCCGATGATGCAGAGAAAAGTTGGGAAAAAAGGAATCTAGGATAGATACCAGAAAATCTTGAATGAGAAGCCAACATCTTAAGAAATCTCCTTTAAGGAAAAACCCCGTTAAAATCTGTATCAAAGGACAAAAGAGGGTGGCATTTGACCTCCAGATCGTATCAGCAGCTAAAGGATACAAATCCATCCAGGAAATCCCCAACGCCCCTCAAGATCCAGCTCAGTGGAAGTTTGTTTGGTCCTATGCTTCTATTCCCAAGATTGACTATTTCTGTTGGACTCTTGTTCACAAAAGCATCCTCACCAGTGACAAGTTAAGGAGAAGAGGGATGGAAGGGCCCTCAAGGTTCCCTCTGTGTGTTTCTGATGAGGAGAATGTAGATCATCTGCTCCTTCTTTTTCCATTTTCCCATGAAGTCTAGAAGGAATCACTGAAAACAAGCCCGGACAGATTCACCATGACGGTAAATATCCAGGAGCTGCTGAAATCGTGGGCCAACATATCACCGTTTAGCACTACTAAAAAGGATCTCCTCAAAGCCAGTTGGATGTGGCTCCCCAAGTTCATCTGTAGGAAACTGTGGATTGAGAGAAACAATAGGATCTTCAGGGAGAAGAGGTATACTTTGGCTAGAATAGCATCCAAAATCAGAGCTCTACTAGGAGAGGCTCTAGAATCCAAAGCTACCATCACAAATGCTTCAGCTCTGGTTAGCGAGGAAGATAAGTGGCTAAAAGAGTTGGTCCTGAATTATTAGGAAAGAATCAATACCCCTTCTCCCTCCATTACTGAATGGGACATTTGGTTGATAGAGCAAGACTTCATTAAATGGAGATCATCCCTAGAGGATCATTGCCTCTTATTTGATGGGGCTTCAAAGGGTAATCCTGGGGCGTCCAATGGTGGTGGGGTAATCCTGGATCCTGGAGGCAATACAATTCTAAGCTTCACATGGGGTTTGGGTTAGGATTCTAACAATAGAGTGGAGGCTCTTGCACTTTGGAAAGTGCTCAAGCTAGCCCACAGCAAGAAAATCACCTCACTGTCAGTCTTTGGTGACTCTCAGATTATAATCCAATATGCAAACTCGAAAAGAAATCCTGCTTAGGTGCACCTATCTACCGTTCTTAAGAAATCCAACCTTATGCATTCCAAGTTTCAGAAAATAAGATTCTTTCATATTCTATGAAATTTAAACTCTAAGGCAGATTTGGAATCTAATAAAGGCACGCTCCTGAGTAGGAGCATGCTATAAATAGATGGATCAAAAACTTTGTGCAATATCCCCTAATTTTATAGGCGATTCTCCTCGCCGGGTCTTCAAGTTTCCACCTTCCACAAAAGAATCAAATCACTGGGAAACTTAAGGCCCTGTCCTATATGATCTAGCATTGCTTGAGGGCTCCAAGATTCCCAATAATCAGAACCCTGTGACAAGTCAAGAGCTTGAGGATCTTCAATGGAGGCACGCATGGAATCCCTGGAAGCATGAATCCTTCATTCCAATATTAAAATGCCACGGTGAGAATAGCTGAGCCAGACTAAATCATGTGTAATGAAATCTCTAGAAGAGCTCTCTAAAGTCAAGGAAACCGGTGAAGACGTCTTGGAAAATATCAAAGGAACATTGGGACTATACTAAGCAAGCTGGAAATGCAAGTCAAGGAGCTACAGGCAAAGAACGACAGGGAAAAAGAGGCGATCATGCAGCAACCATGGTAGATGTAACTCGTCTCAATGAACATGACACTTCAACTTCCAATTGTCAAAATGCTAGTTTTACCCTTGTAAAAGTACTCGGCAGCTACTTTGCCGAACAATAAATCTACCTCTTACTCGTTATTGTCTAAAAAAAAAACATAGGACAAAAGATATGTTTAAGGGCCTACCTGGAAACTATTGATATGGGTACGGTGCTTGGTGAGGAAATTCGAAAGCTCCAAGTGTCTAGTGGTGATTTGATTCCTCCAAAATAGGAAATCGATAACAAACCGTAAAAAATCACCGCATTTATATATAAAAATATCCCAAATGGTAATTAATTTGGTGGTTGGGTTCATTAAATGCGACGGGATCAAAACGTTTCTTATGCGCTAACCTTTTTAAACTCTCGAAAGATTTCCTTGAGTTTGTCAATACAGCGATGTTGAAATATGACATTTTCACGAGAGTGTTTGCTAGAAAGGATGATTGTTTTTTACACTATCCACGAAAACTCGCTAAAAACTTTTGATAGAACCACTGTCGGCAAAACTCATAAACGTTTTCCAATGAAAATTGTTGGCTGCAAATTCTAAGTTTTCTCGAACATGTCGGCTACAAACACTGAGTTTTTTCGATTGTCGAAAAAACTCAGCCAGAACTACTGATAAACTCAAGAAACTCTTCTAATAAAGGGCGTCGGCAAGAAAGGATGAGTTTCGTTCATAGTGTAGGTTGAAAAGGTGGATTTTCATCGACATTGTTGGCAAACACTTATCAAATTCTTCCGATAAATACTTCAGCGAAACTCCAAAAATTCTTCCGATAAATACTTTTCCCTTGTTCAAAACTTAGCCAACAACACAAATTCGGCTGAAGCAAATCGAGAGCAACTCACCAATGATTTGCGACTATGTTGGGGGAACTTGTTGAGTTCTTTCAATATGTCAGTAGAACTACCCAAGTTGATCCGATACGTCGGCAAAAAATGTTGACTTCTTCTGATGTTTCGACTAAACTCATTGAGTTCTTCCGACATGTGAGAAGAAAAAGCTGAGTTTTCAAACTTAGCAAAAATAACTCTTATGGCTTAAGAAAAAAGTAAGTTATGGAATGAAACTTCAAGGAGTAAAACGTATCTAAGGATAGATTAAGATCAAAATCAAAGGAGGGTCCCTAAAATGTAAATTTTTGGGGAAATAGTTGTAACAACAACAATGGGAGGCTAACTGGTGAATAGAGATCTCTGAAAACTATATTTTCAAAACAAAAACTGCTACAGGATACTTTATTATAGGAACTTATTCAAGGCCTCTTCAGACACCATTTAAGAATCTATACTTTCCAAGGAATGTAATTTTTTTTCTATCACATTGATTGCAGTCTTTTGGGGTAGGGTAACCAGGATTACAAGTCTCGATAACTCTCTTGGGGCCAAAATGTGGATTCATTTTACTTCTGTTTCTTTACTGTCGCTGGATATGACACCACAAGATCGTGGTAGAGCTAGACATATGCATTTGTTTGTTCCTCATTCCCATGCTATTCACATTATTTTGATGCTTAAAGACATTTGTCTTTTGACTCTTCCTTGATTTCTTCTTTTACTTTGAGAAATTGATTTAGGTTCTTCCATCCATAATGTCCTTTTGTGTGAGTGATGACTTGTTTGAACTCATGGACAGAGAAGAATGTTTTTGAGCAATCCATTTATTTTACTGATTTATTTCTTCATTCTATCTTCTTGATGTATATTTTCTATTTTAGAATTTGACTCTTTATATTAATATTTTTGGATTTCATTCTATAGCATGAGTTTTTTATGAATGCCATACATCTGTCAATTACACTTCCTTTCTGTGGGTCTATCACGACAATCTTCTTAGGACATATATTAGTGTGAAAGTCGATGGAGGCCGAAGGTAGTATTCTAGACCACATACACCTTAGTTATTTTACAGGGATTAAACAAGACTTCAATGTGTTCTTGAAATAACTTCCCTATCTGCAACCTATTAATTAAAGAATCTCATCTTTGATCAAAATCCTGCACATATCTTCCCATCAGCAGTTCTTGGATCTCAAATCATTTTACAATTATTCAAATTCCTATGTCCCCAAGCGTCAAAAGTTGAGTTAGATTATTGTGAAACAAAAGAAAATGAACAAAAACAAATTAGAAAAGAAAAAAAACAAAAACAAAATAAGAAAAGAAATGAAATTTTTTATTTATGTACAAAAGGACTCCTTAAAATACCTAGGTGAAATATGGTTTGAGAACAAGGCCATTAATAGGAATTTTCTCTTCCTTCCCTTATACATATTGCAACTTATAACTTTAGGGGCCTATCTTCTCAGCAATCTGATAGGGGACAACTCATATATGTTGAAATTTGGTATGTTTTCCCTTCTCATCATGCGGGTGATCCCATTTTAGAACCAAGTATCCTGTTTAAAAATTCCATTTCCATGATTTTTGCTTATCAAACCATCACTTGACAATGTCTTGTTGTTTTTTAAATATTTCTTTACACTTAAGTCTATACTCTTCAAGTTTCATCAAAGTGTTAATACATTCTTGTAAGACTCCACTACCAGATCCTCGTGAGGCTTGAGTTAACTGAGTGGATGGAAGCATAATGTTCAGGGGTAAAATAGATTATTTTCCATAAACCAAAGTATAAGGGGACACTCCTAAGGAGTTCTTTGGGGTGACCCTGTATTCCCATAGTGCATTGGGAAGTGATGTGTGCCAATTTCTTTAATTTTCAATGACAATCTTTTTTATAATTCTGATGAGATTTTTGTTTGTTGATTCTACTAACCCATTTCCCTAAGGATAGTAACTGGATAAATAATGTAATTTGATTCCCTTTTCACAAGAAAATTTAGTTATCTTAATGGATGATAAATATAATGCATTATGAAAAAAATGGAAGTTGGAACCCCAAACCTGGTCATAATGTTTTCTTATAAAAATTTGATGACCACGTCTTCGTTCACTTTGTGTAACGAAACCGCTTCAACCCATCTTGTGAAATAATTCGTAGTTGTGAGAATATATCTATGATGCAAAGAATAATTTAGATTTATTTCCCCAATGATATCTATACCCCACTGTCTGAAAGGATCTTAAACAATGATAGGATGTAATGGTTCAGCAACTTTGGAAAATCTCTCACCGCTTCTTTGACACACGTCGCATTTCCTTGCATAAGCATGAGAATATTTGTATAACGTTGGCCAATAATAGCCAGACCTGAGGATCTTATGAGTGGCAGTATTTCAAAATAAGTTTCCTCCCAGGGGGCCATCATGCAAATTCTTAACTACTTTGGAAGCATCTTCTTGCTCGATGCATCTCAGAAACACTCCATCATATTTTTTTCTAAAAATAATTCCATTGATTATCTAGTAGGAGGTTGAATGTAGAAGAAGTTCCCTTCACTATTTAGAGTTCCAATGCTCTGATAAATGTCCTTGTTGGAGGTAATGCACCAGGTCCCTGTACCAAGATTCGGGAGCAATAAATATGGGATATACATCAATCATGTTTAACTCTACTTCATTCTCCCAATCACAATCTTCATTAGTATGACCTTCCACAATTAAATTACATAGTCCTTAACCTTTAATAATAGTGGTTGGCTTGAATTCTAAATCATACTCCTACAATGTCGTCACCCAATTTCCTCTCTGCTCACCCAAAATATTTCTATACGAAGAGGGTTTTGACAAGTGGATGAGGAACGATCATTTTTGTCCTATTTTTTCAAATGTAAGGTAGGAATTGTTTGATTGATTTAAAAATGGCATATGCTTGTTTGTCTATAGCAGGGTAATTCAATTCAGCCGCTTGTAATCCAGTGCTCATAAATGATATTGGGTATTCATCTCCAAATTCTCCTTTCTGCATTAGCACCACTGCAAGTGAGTTGTATGAAGAAAAAGTATACAGAAAAAGTCTTTTTAAAAATCAAGGCTTCTTAGAGAAGGTGAATGATCTATTGTTGTTTTGATTTCATTAAAAGCGACATTCGCGACATCATTTCATTTGAATTGCACACTTCGCTTCACCATTTTTTGCAAAGGTTTCACGATTTGCGCAAAGTCTGGTACAAACCTTCGAACAAAGTTTATTGTACACATAAATGATTGCATGTATTTTTTACTATGGTGTAAGGGAATCTGAGATATTACTTCATTTCCTTTTGGGTCTATGGATATTCCTTTCTTTGAAATAATATGGCCCAACAAATTTCCTTCTAGAATTGTGAAAATGCTTTTCTTCAGATTCAAAGATATGCCATATTTCCTACAATTCGAAAATTTGTTTTAAATGAAAAGCATGATCTTCCCTTTTCTTAGAAAAAAATGTCACATCATCTAGATATACCACCACATAGTGGTCGATAAATCCCTATAATGTGATGTCCATATCCCTTTGAAATATAGCTACATCATTTATGAGACAAAAGGGCATTATTTTATAAGCAAATGTTCCCCACTTCATGTGAAATGTAGTTTTCAGCCTATCTTGGTCAGCCACAAATACTTGGTTATAGCCTAAAAATCCATCTAATAAGGAGAGAAATTATGAACCTGTTACCATCTGGATAATTTATTCCATTGGTTGAACTGGATAGTTGTCTTTATCTGAAGCTTTGTTCATATTTCAGAAGTCAACACGTAACCTTATTTATATTGACTTATTTCTTACTAGAACCAAATTGGCTACCCATTCTAAATGTCGAACTCAAAAAATAATATTTGCATCGAGTAACTTCTTTACCTCATTTCAGATTAAAGGTTCTAACTTTGGATGCATTTTCCTCATTTGTTGCTGGAATTGTTTTACTCCCGTTTTAATAGGAATAATGTGCTAAATGATGTGCATGTCATATGTATTCGGGTCTTCATATGTCTAGGAAAGTATATCTTTATACTATTGAAACAAATTAATAAATCGGCTCCTTTCTCTGAGCAAGAAACACTTTTCTAGGTTCACATACTCAGGCTCAGCCTGTGTCCCTAAATAAATCAGTTCATATTGCATGGATGAACTGTTGGTTTTGAAATTGGATGGATTTTCAATTTTTTATGTAAATCGAAATTTCCTTCCAGTTTCCTTACTCCTTTAGACATACAATTTCCTTTGGTTACTTCTCCATTTTGTAGATTGGTTTGATGCTCCTCGAAATCGATCATAGATTTTTTGAAAGTTTCGTGATTCGTTAGAAAATCGATGATATGTTCATCATCATCAAACACCCTCAAGTTTGTAATATTATATTCTACTAATGGCCTGAAAATAACTTCAATGGAACACTTGTTATTAGTTTGCACTAATCTAGAAGTAGAAACAACTAAAAAATCAGCGACAACATTTTCTAATCTAGGAATCGAGTTAATATTAAAAGCATTGAAATGTGATATCAAATTCCAGACTTCAGCTTGATATACTTTTAGGTGTGGTGACAAACAATGAATTGTCTCTTATTTGTCTCACTACTACCTCAGAATCACTGAAAACCTTTAAATTTCTAACATTAAGTTCAATGGATTTTCTAGGCCCTCGACTAGAGCTTCATACTTAGTTGTATTTTTTGTGCATTCAAACTCTAGTCTACAAGAGAGAAACTATTTATTCTTTTCTGAGTCAATCAGGACACAACCAACTCCTGATCCCTGTTGCATTTTGGAACCATCAAAATATAGAAACCAAAACCTATATTCTAACTCTACCTGGTTAGTATTATTTTCTATGTTAGTGACTAAGTTTACTATATTACAGTCAATATAATCAATCTGTGAAAATTGAAGGAGACCAGACTTCTTTTCTAACTCACAACCGACTTCTTCTACTTGATAATTCCCTGGCTCAAGTTCCAAAAAATAGTTTCCTAAAAATGAGGATGAGAAATTCACAGGCTCATTCTTTCCTTCCAAATGAGTTACATTATGCTTCATATGCAGTTCCCTTAATATCTTAATCTCGTTTTGACTATTTTGACATGGAAACCACATGTGGGACCAATCAATTGCAATGAATCCATTAATTTTTGTAGACCATTCCCTACTCAATATCAATCCATAAGCCTCAGGTATCTCTAGGATCTACAGAAAATCATATCAACACATATTTTATTTTCCCTATCACTTTAACAACATATATGTCCAATTGAATGATTCAAAAAGGGGATGGTGTGGGATGACCATTAATCTTCTTACATACCGAGACTGGCATAAAATTGGATGAGGCCTAGAATCTACCAAAGAGTTATGCACATTATGATTTAAAATATCAAATGATAACAAAAAAGGAAAAGTCTGAGATTTTGATTTTCCTCCAATGCTTGCTTCATTAATTTCAGTATCAGATTCAATGAATTCTGGGGTACTGATGGGTTGTGGATCAAATTCTTCAAGTAGTTTCTTTCTTTGTTGGGGAAAATTACACAATTCAGATAGATAAATATTTTATTTTGTCTTCTTAATTTCTTCTACAATGTCGTATACTATGTCATGTTCCACCAAACCTTTCTTGGTGACTTCTATTTTATTTACCACGGTCTTTACAGGTTTGTTGACTGCTTGGTTGGTCTCTTTTATGTTCATTGGATTAGACTTAGGATTTGTTTGAGTAGTACTGAGAATTTCTTCATGTTTTCTTTCATCTTCTTTATTTTAGGTAGTACTAAACTTTCATCCACTACTATTCCTTTACTTATAGTTGTGACATTTATTGATTGCATTTGTACTTCTTCAGTTGGTTCTTCTTCATTCATCCCTAATGTAGGCACCCAATCCCATAAGACCATTGTAGTTTCCTCTTTCGTCTCTTTTGGTTCATTGGTTTGGTTTTCTTGTACCTGAGGTTCTGACAATTGGGCATCTAATAGTTGATTCATAACTAAGGTAATTGATTTTATCCACTGCAGCAAGCTCTTTTTAGAATGATGCTCCTGATGGAAAGTACAGAAATGGTCCATGCTAACCACAATAAAATTCCAAAAAACAGAATTATATACAGGTGGTTGAGATTGTCCATTTTCTTCCCTTTTCTTGTAGTAAGGTTTGAATGTCCTCTTATACGTAATAGCTTCTTTGTCCTTTTCCATGTCTACTATTTCATTTGATAACATCTTAACCATCTTGAATACATTTTCCAACTCACTCGCATTTTCTTCCTTGGGTATGCTTGACAACAAAGGTTTTTTACTAGATGCTAGTTTTAATTATGATTTTGAAGTTTGTTTCACTATTTTATCAAGTTTGAATTCCACCTTATTGGCTTCATCATAATTTTCTATTAACATAAGTTTGACTTCTCTTTTCACAAACATTGATATAGGGGAATATAGTGTTGTAGTATAGTATTTCACCAAAGTTTCTTTGGTTGGTTTTGTTGCAGCACTAAAATTACTTAGAAGATTTTTAAACCTCTGGTTGAAATCTTGAACCTTTTCTTTCTTATCCATCTTCATAGCGAGAAATTCTTTCATAATGGCAGCGATTGTTCGTTGACTATTGAATTTTATTTTGAATACCCTTTCAAAAGTGTCTGACTTTGTTATTGAATTGACTTGTAGACTAAAAAACAAAGAGGATAATTTAGCTTCAAATGTATGTGGAGAAATCATGCATACAACATCTTCATGTTCAACATTTAAAAGTTCCAGAGCTAGATAACAACTTTTCAAGTGGTCTTCTGTAGAGATTCCTTTATCAGGGTCAAACATTGGTAGTGCCCTTTCTAGGTGATTACGAAAATCATGCAAAGGTGCGACCAAATTAAGTGGTGTTTTGGCCCTCCATGTTGGTTGATTAGAAGAAGCCATAACTCGAGGTGGGGACTGTGGTGGAGACTGAGCTATGGGGTAGTCTGATCCCAACTGATCAAGTAGTTCGACGACTTCTTGTACGTACAAATCCACCAATTCTTCCAAATTTTCAACAAGGATCTAATATTGAGTGTAAGAAATTGACTTCTTGGGAGCCTGCCTTCTTGGCAATGCAGGAATTTCTTTCAATCCGTCAAGCTTCTTTATGTAATATCTTATATGTATTCATAAGTGATTCACTTCTTCGAAGGGAACGATGTACAAGCATTTTGAACCTTCTTCTTTAGAACCTACCTTCTCTTATTCTTCAAGAACAAAATCTTCAGAAAATGAAGTTTCAGATGTATTACCAGTGGAATAATTTCTTGCAAATGGACTTCCTCTTCCAACCATGCACTGGAGTCCCTCCTTCTAGCACCAATGTTTATTATTCCTGGAGAATTCCCAGGTATCAAAAGTAGGGATTCTCCTCAGTACTGATCCCAACTAGATCATTTACTGTTTGGTATGGGGAACTCGTTTGTTTAGCGGCCCGACTACCGTAGAATTAAAGTGTGTTTAAGTATTTTATTGGTTTCATCCTGGTCCATTGTTTATGTGATTTTATTTATTATGGGTGAAATGCACATGCCTAAACTAAATGCAGGTGACTGGTGAACAAGATCCTCACAAGTGATGCGCAAGTTCTTACCTCCCATCTTACCACTCTCACTCCTCAATAAATTCTATAAATCTAAATCTAAGAAAATTAATTATTTTCTAGCCTATCCTAAACTAATCTATCCTATCCCCTTAGGGATAAAATTTAAAATAAAGAGAGTAATGTACTGTAATTATCCATAATAAAATTTGCAGCTAACTATTCCACTTCCATACACATAGTTACAACAGAAAGATTAACCAAGATAGCTTTGAAATAAGAAAACATTCGTTACTCAATTTATACACAAAATTTTATATGAAAAGAAAAATCATTCATCATTAAAGAAATAGTTCACAAAATTCAGAATGGTCTCATAGTATACAGAAACCTAATAGAAGTAGTTCCATATTTGAAATTCCACATAATCCATGTAAAAAATCATACAGTCCTCTCCCAGCAAAATTGTCTTTATTTATTAGTAGAAAAAATAGCTTTTCTTACAAATAAACTAGCCTTCTCATGCCAGCGAGAAGTCCTTTCTATTTTACCTTCTACCTCTATTTATAATATAATTACAAATGACTCCTTGACTTCCCTGACTTTAGAACTTACCTAACTTTAAGACTTCCAAAATTTTGTACTTTAGTGCTTTGCACCAAGAAAAGAAAAAAAACAATAATAAATTACATAAAGTGACAAAATACAGAAAAATACAAAATTTCAATCAGGCCCATCTGGTCTTGAAATGTATTCACCCCACGCATTAGCTTCTCCTATAATGATATGATAATCTATTAGCTCTAATAATCTCACAGTTACTTCATGTACGACCAGAAGTGACTCCACAAGTGTTAATTTTGGTGGATTCAATCTGTACAGGTCTTCCAAGAGATAATTACTAACTATAATGTCCCTTTTAAAGATTTTTTTATAACCAATTTTTCACTTTTTCCTCAATTTCGAACCTTGACTAGTTTTGTTGTCTAGGTCTACAAATTGGTCCAAATGCTCCGAAATATTCTCAGAGTGTGTATGACTGATACTAAGACTTTAATATTATGTTTTAGATATGATTTATAACTCTCAAATCTTATCTTCAAATGATTTTTATATTTTGATTAAAGTGGGAGTCTTTAGTAGCAAATTGGGGTTCGAATTCCCAAGGGGTAAATGCCGGAAATGGCTTCTCAAATGCTCTCAATCCCACTCGAATTTATGAATAGAGGAAAGGTATGTGTAAGGTAAATTTTTAAGGTCTCATATGCATCATTTTTTAGTTTATACATGCTGTTATGACTCTCTCCAAAATAGCTCCCAAATCACTATTTCGACCCTTGGGGAAAAACGCACCAAATCTTCCCCCAATGCAATTAAAATGAGTAAAATGGATTCCAATGATTAAGTACTGAACATGAGACTTGTAATACACATTAATAAAAATACATTCACCATACATTTATTAGAGATAAATTCCTCCATTCTAAATAATCAGCATTTCCATCGCATATATCAAAATAAAGTGGAAATGATCATTGTTTGCTCACAAAAAATCAATTTGACATAAAAATATTCAGTATTTAGAATTGAAACTGTTTGAGAATGAAAAAAAGGGAATATTGATCCTATAACAATCATAAATAGACCAGGATAATCTCTCCCACAAAGTACAATAGCTCACCCAAGGAGAGATCCCTCCATGAGCATAAATATACAATGAAAAATGGAAATGGTTGAGATGAAGTGTTGCCATAGAAGAACCCATGAGATTCCCTTTAGCTTACAACTTCAATTACAAATCCATTTAATATCCATGAAATACCTGAGTGGCCTCTCCAAACACCAACTTGAATGGGAATCATTCACCCTCGAAATTAGCCAAGGAAAGAAAACTAGTCATCCACTAGCTCTCACAATTCAAAAATGACAATTTCTCAAATGATCAAAATCCATTCTCTTGGTTTCTTCCTATATTTTATAAATATCTTTATCCTTATAAGGTTCCCAATCCATCCAAAAACTTAACACAATTCTAATTTGGGTGTGTTCTCATGATTTTCCATGTGTCCTCCCTTTCCTAGCCTTCCACCTTCCCTAAATTCGAGTAGGATCCTATTGAGCTTCCCCAAATCACATGAGATCTCTCTTAGATTCTCTATTTCAACTTGATATGTCATATATGTCAGATGTCAGCATTCATATCTGATTTGTGTCATAGGTGTCATATCATCTTCATCATTGTTGTCATAGAGCTAGGGAATCTACTCCAAGTGTCTCACTAGCTCCAAAATGACTCTTCCTATTGTCATTAGAATTTCGACTAGATTTTTTGAAAAAGTCATGAGTAGTCTAGTCATCCTAGTTAATAATCCTTATTTTCTCATCTTCTTAGGCACAATCTGATGAATATCACAATGTGCATATCCATTAATGTGTCTAAGTCCAACCCTTTATCCTTTAAACTCTCGTTTAAAAATGCTCAATTACCTCCTATCCAAAATTTGGTCAAAATATTAACCTTCCATTTTCTCACATACTTATGAAAATGTGTCAAATATTACTTTTTTTATTATTTAGGAATTATGATTTTACAATTATGAAAATTTCTATTAAATAATAGTTTTTATAAAATCATTCAAACTTTCCATGTTACATGGCTAGTAAAGCATTTATGCTTAATGTCAATACAAATCCACGTAAAAGTTTATGGTTTTCTATGTCATGGGTAAAAGGTTATGGTTTTCTAAACCATGTTCTATTTCATGTTTAGTCAAAATTTACCAAGTCAATGAACCAATCACTCACACTTTTAAGGTTCAGGTCCAATTGATTAGTTTTTACACATTGAATGCCCAAGATTGAGATCATAATATATGTTCCAATTTCCATAACAAAATGATTAGAAAGATCCACATTAGAAATTAGTGAAAATTGAAAAGAAAATTGATATGACCAAAGAAAAACTTATCCATATGTTAAAAAAGATAGAACAACATCACCATCATTTGTGCACAGGTGTCGAGTATAATGAGAAAGCTCACCAAACTCAAATAGAACTAATTCGCAAGTGTCAAAGACAAAAGTCTCATGTGTGTTTATTTTTACCATCTCATTCAAGCTTGTGACTCTCTGCATTAAGATTATAAGTATGCACTCCAGTACAAAAGCGTTGAAGGTTCATGAGAGGAACATCAAGGTGGAAAAATAGTTAAAAAGTTGGAGTAACATTCTGGCAACAACCTTTTAAGAAAGATTGGCATTCAAATTCTATAAGCAAATCTCAAATCTGAAGAGTCAAATAACATCCCAAGTCTACTAGAGAAAGGAATTTTAAAATTCCATATTTCATGATTTATTGCATACTCGACAGCAAAGAAGGAATATCAGTTTTGTTAGAACATTTTTAGGTAATTTTCTAACTAATTGAAATATTGCAAGCTCATATGTCAATCATATATTCGAGATTTTCAGGGCACTTGGAAGCTTCAGAGGACAATGAGAAGCTTTGAGTCAAAGGGTCATCTCTAGCATTTTAAGGGATTTGATCAATATAAATAGGTAGCAATCAAAATTTCAAACGATATAGAAATCAAAATATAGGTGACAGAGGATATATAAATCCAGATGTTTAGACAGAAAGTGAGCTTGTTCATAATTGGTGATGTAATGGCAGAGGAGAGAGTTCCAGCTGAGGGCTGAGGCAGGGATATAAAGAGCTGCTATTGTTAGTTGCATGCAAACATGTATTTATTTTTATTCCATTAATATGAAAAGATTCTTTGGAGTGATTACAGTCGAGATGAGCCCTATTCTATTTTATTATGAATTGATAAATTATGCATTGTTCATGATTTTGTTCTATGTATGGTCCTTATGCATCCATACCAGAATTCTTATGAGTTATATGCATGTTTATTAAGGATCTAGAATGGTTAGATTACTTTTTCTATAATTTCACACTCGCAAATCTTTCTATTACAGCATGTTACATTTATACATTTTCTACAGCCATTTCCTATGTCATATTTACTTGTTTATAAACTCTCATACATATCTATTTTTCTACATCATTAAGATTTCACTAGCCATGTTCTTTCAGCAGTTAAGGAACATCTTTACTGATAACATCTTCTAGCGCCATTTCCGGGGACAGAGGAATGAAGATATCTTCCCTGGGAAGAACAACAATGATGAAATCCATCTCTTGATGGTAGACAAGAGAAGGATACTAGCTTGACTGCAGTTTTCTACCTGGCGACTCTAGCTTCATTTTAGGCAAATATATCAACGACTCCAGTAGTTCAAGATGTCAAGGTTCAAGATGCCAAAGACCATGGAAGCCATTCTGGCTCAGAGGTTTTCACCTTTTAATTTTTCAGCAGTTCCTGGTTTCCCACATCTAGTATCGACTATGACAAAATGTGGATATTTTTTCCCTATCTTTAAAGAAAGGAAAGAAGATAATCCTGCAGATCACCTCATCAAGTTCCATGAATGCATGAATCTACTAGATCTACAACACAAGGATGTTCGTATGAATATGCTCATGTATTCATTGTATGGTGATGCATGTAAATGGTATTTCTCATTACCTCCTTCCAGTATTTCATCCTTGAATAATTTCCACACAATATTCGATGAGAACTATAAAAGGTACTTTTCATATGAGTTTTTATTTGAAAATTGTTGTAAGGAATATGAATTGCATGATGAGATTGAAGATATAAATAGAAAAGAAATTGTTACTCACAATATTCATCAGCTCTCTAATGATATTCAAGTTGATGTGTCTTTCCATAAACTTGAAATAGAACTGGGCAATGAAGAAGTTATGGTTCTAGAATGTGCTAAAAATAAAGAAACATTTTCAACTGTTGTTTTTAAGGAAGAATCTCACACTCATTGTGATATCCAAGTTATTGATAGAAATCATGTTAAAGACACATTTGACATTATATCAAATGTTTCTAGTTCTGTTGGTTATGATAAGTTAGTTGTTGAAGATCAGCCTAATGTTGATGGATATTTGAGAAGCAATGATCATATCTTTGATAATTATGAATCCATCTTTAGTGAAAAATAGGATGAAGAAGAGAAGTTATTGTATAAGCTACCATTGTTTCCTTTTCAAGCAGAAACACACCAAATATGGGCCAGAGATTGGCAAAAAAAAATTCGCCATTCCTCAACTTGGATTTACATCAAATATTAAACAAGCTACGAGAAACAGTGAAATTAGTGAAGGCAACTCGCAACAATTTTTCAGATTTCCAGATAAATAAAATTTGCAGCAATCATGTAGAAGATAATATGCAGAAACAATTTAATCTTCAGCTAGAAAAATGTCAGGAAGAGGTAAATTTTATGTCTTTCATGATCCTGTTGCTGATTATTTGGAATTTATGAGAAAAATAGATATCAGATTATTCATTCTTAAAAAATGTTGTCTCTTCCATAGATTATACTTTTCAATGCATTGGATTATTTCAGTTTTTCAACCCAGATCAATAGTACATTCAATCAATAAACTGTTTGAGTGGTTATGCTGGAAATTTCATATTACATGATTAAGTACTTCAACATATTAGTGTAAAAATATGTATATAAATAAGTGCGGTTTCCGAGCATTGGTTTTAGTTTGTGGTACATGGATTAGCTTTAAGTCTACAGTTTGCATCTACCAATTTTCTGTTTCAGCTTGTTACCATATGCAGTAGTTCAGATAGCAGCATGAAGACTCCAGCTTAATGGAGAAATTTTTAGTTTGCAGTATATGATCTTGTTATTCATTATGCCAGGAATCTAGATTTGTAATGTGAATGAGTAGGGTATAGTTGACAGGTTTGAGATGAGGTCATGACTCCAGCCCAATAATGGCACTGGTATTTGTTGGGCACCCAATATTCAAGTGAATTACAACTAACATATGGAGTGTGCAATATTTATTGTCAACCCAGGGAAGTCTTGTATTTCAAGGATAACATGCACAATATATGCTTAAACACTGAGTTGTTGTAAATGAACAATATTATTGTCTGTTCAGCTATGCTCATCCCAAGAATCCACTTAATCTAGTTTACCTTCTAAAGAATACAGTCACAATTACCTTCTACCTTTCTTGATCTAGAAATTGAAAGATTCATGGAATCACATCTAGATTACTCTTGTAGAAAATGAGATCCTATTTACCAAATCATCTAATGATTTACCCAACTATCTTAATTTGATTATTCTATAAATCCAAAAGGCATGAATCGAGTTCAGCTAGTCTAGGAATTCAGAGTACAGAAATTGAGTCCAACTATCCTATAAATTCAATGTACAGGAATGAAATTCTACAACCATAAAAGCAAGGAACAAACTACAAGGATTCATGGAAACAACAACTAAAATATCTAAGGATGAACAGAGCTGTAACCGCTACCACGCAATTGTATAAGGAATAATTACCTACTCAGTTGACTGTCACACCATGCCACTATAGATTTCCAAGAGATGCAATTAATAATACACTATAAATCCACAACTGTTATGGCTTCCTATGAAGAAATAAAATTAACATAACATCACACGAAAGAATAATTAAAATGCCTAATTTAACTCAGCAATCCCTATGGGAAGGAAGGCCCAACATTCACACATAGATGCTGGATGTAACGCACGTTAAGACCCTTAGATCTGAAGTAACTCCTTGTATTAAAAAGGTAGATCAATTACACAACTCTCAGTCATAGCTAATACAATGAATTGGTTATGGTTTCAACCCCTGGCTAAGAACAGTTCTCTATATTTATACAATGTAAATCATAACATCCTATCCCTATTATTGGGTAGCCATGAAGATCTCTGATCTTTAGGTGCCCTAAATTACAACAGTTGTTACAACCGTGGCAGGATGGAAGAGAGCAAATATAGGGAAACTGTTAATTGACCTAGAAATAATGATATCCACATATCACAGCTATACACGAGCAGCATCGCACTATTGACCTCCAAATCTGTCGCATTCTATTGCAGATATCTTTGTACAGCTTTTCCTGGAATAATATACTGGGACCACATTCTTTGGGTAATGGTAAGATGGATGGCAATTAGCTTGAGCGATGAATGCCCATCCTTTTCTTAGCATGTTCATCCTGCTATACCTATAGTCTCTATATCTCAAAATACCTTTCTAAACCATCATATGTTAGCATATTGAGATTTATAAAGCCTTAATTACCACAATCATAAGTATTAATAAAATAAGACAATAACCAATCATACCTTGGTGACTTGAGGAATAGAGTGAAGGGAAAACATCTGTTTAGCATGATTAATAGGGTAGGATAAGGAAAAGAGAGGTGAATAAGGATGGTCAAAAAGGGGCCATTTCTGGTCCCAACATCTCCCCCCAACTATCCTGTTGCATGTCCTCATGCAACAACCTCCATTATTTTGAATCTGAATCTTGTACTATATTCTGTTCATGGAGAGAAGAGAAGTTGTAGGGGAACTTAGACGTCCCTTCCTTTTCTATGAACCCCCTATGGGAAACCCAATATCTCCAACATTGCTGCTCCTCTGCCTTGGTCAATGATAAATCCATCCTGTATGGTTTTGTTTTCCACCAGATGAGGGGAAATTTAAATTTTAGGCCCATCCAATTGGCCCCACACTCCCCGATACATCCAACATAACCCTCAACCCTTGAAAGTGCCTGTTCAAAATTTCTAAAATAATAGGAGTCTCTGTTCCTAAGGGTAGGAGAGGCAATTTACCACCTATGCTTACTTCCTTCCAATGTTGTTTGTTGATGTATGGATATCTGGATGATGCGAGTAGAAATAAATTCTTCCTGTAGTTCCATTATATGCCGAGTCTGGATAGCGCATGAGAGTAAACTCCGGTGTCGAGCAAGAAAAATACGAGGATTTTGAGGCTCACTTCGGACCCACATATTAGAGTGGGATTCATTGTGAGAAAATGTTTGAAAATACCTTTCCCACTGAGCATGATTTCTCACAAAAGAAGCAAAATCCCTCAACTGAACATCTCGTGAAAAAGGGACAAGATTTGAATGGCAGTCCATAGGACAAGTGATCTCATGCAAATACAGTTCACACAACAAATTCTGGTCTTCAAAATTACTTCTCAAAAATGTTTCCAAGAATTTTGCTAAGGTTGTTATCTCAAATGATCTCCCTTATTTCACAGACCTTAACTTAAACCAAACAAATTGTTCAAATAAAAAGACAGGTTAAGAAGAGGAAGGTACCCTAGTGCCTAGGAGTTCTTGAGAAAGAGCATACAGCTGGTCTTTTTCCTTCTGCATAGACTGGAATTTTTTCAGCTCCCTTAGCTCCTTCTGTAGTTCTTCCTCTTGAAGTCTCTGGGTCATGTGTTCTTCTACCCATTTCTGCTTCAGTCCCCTGATGGTCCTTTTATGCTCAGTGAGGGAAACCATCCCTTCTTAGTATTCTTCCACCTGGATATTACACTTTCTTACCTCCATTCTCAAAATTGAGATTTCTCTTGTGGGTTGCAGAGTTTTTTCTTCTTCAAGATACTCATCCTTGTTAGAATTCAGGTCAATAAATGTTTGAATGGATTCAGTCCACACCGTATCACCTGATATGCCACATTGGACATCCTGCACATCTGAAGCTATTTCTGGGGGTGCTGGTTCTTGTGTAACAAAAACCCCTCCTGGAATTTCTTCAGCAACAACTTCCACCACTTCTGGAGATGCTGGTTCTTGTGTAACATCATTTTATTTCTAAGGTTCTCCCTCGGCAACTTTGGCAACTGACTGTGAGGATGTCGGTTCTTGTGGAGCAACTTCATCCTGAATTCTAATCTTATTCTCTATCTAATCATCAGCTACTATTTCGGCCAGAGAATGTAAGACTACTGGTTCTTGTGTGACAGAGCCTTGTTCTTCTTTTTCCTCATGCTGCTGGGATTGGATGTATTCTTCAATATGCAGTTGTTCCTCAAGGATTTTAGTATCACCTGAGGGTTGTGATTGAACTTGTTCATCTTCTCCCAAATCCATATCACGAATGACATCCACTTCAGGGCTGGCCTCTTGTTGAATCCCAAGAGTCTCTACTACAATTTTCAAGGATGTTGGTTCTTGTGTGACAACATCCTAATTTACTTCTTCATCTTCCTGTTGTTGTGATTCCAATTGTAGTATCTCTGTTTCCTAAGACAATTCTAGGGTCATAGTACAAATTTGTTCATTGAATTCCAGACTACCTTCAGTCCCTGGTTCTTCTTCTCTCACTTGGACAAGAACATTCAAGGATGCTAGTTCTTGTGTGACAACATCCTGTTCAACCTCATCATTATTTTGGTGTTGTATTTCTATGTCTATTATTTTTATGCCATGAGAGGATTTCGGGGTCTCAGTGCAATCTTCATCCATAAACTCAGTAACAACTTCATCCTCTGGTTCCTTTGTCCCAGGGTTACTGGCAATTTTGACAGGAATATTCAAGGATGCTGGTTCTTATGTGGCAGCATCCTGCTCATTTGAAGCTTCCTTCTTCTGAAATTTCTCTTGGGGAATTTCACCACTTCTCAAATTGGTAACTTCATCAGGAATATTTAAAGATGATGGTTCTTGTGTGACAGCATCGAGATCATCTCCAACTTCCTTCTCATGAAGTTTCTCTTTGGGAGTCCCATCATCTCTCAACTTAGGTCGTCCCTGTCCTTCCACAGTTGTAGGTGCAAGCTGTTGTGTTGTAAAGGAATGAATTATAACCTTATAACCTGACTCATCAAATATTTCTCCACAGGTAGGATAGACCACTCTTTCTTCCTCATTGCCAGCCTCAGTAGGATTTTATCCTTCCAATTCATCTGCAGCTTCAACCAATGTGTGCATCTTCCTTTCACCCTGTTTTCTGCACGCTTCTTTCCAATTTTCCAATTCCTTTCTGAGTGCTTGGAATTCCTCTTTTAATAGCCTATTTTCGAACAAAAGCCCTTCAATTTGAGGTTCTTATTCAACTTTCCCCTATGGGGCATCAATTGCTTTGGGTTTAAGAATGGGGAACTCAATTTGTGCTTCTAAGGTTTCCCATATTTCCCTTGCTGCTTCTACTGCTGCGAATGACCTGGTTCCTTTCCTTCTTATTGGTGGAGATGCCTTAATTTTATCCTTTTTTTCATCCTTTGATCTCCTCCTTTTTCTCTATGGTGCTTGAGTTTCTAGATTTACAGCTGAAGTGGAAGGGATATCCCCAGTTCCAACATTTTCTTATTATTTGGGATGTTCTTCCTCAATCAAGGTTCCTCCCCATTCAAGTGAGGATTCAATGGTCACCATCTTAGTGTTTTCTTTTGTTTCCATGGCTCTTTCATCTTCGGGTTCAACTGTCGCAGCATCTAATGTTGCTCCAGTTTCACCCTCTACTGTCAGAGCTTCCCTACTATTTAGTTCTTCCACAGGGTTTTCATGTACATCCTCTCCCAATTGTTTTGCTTGTTCCCCTAGTTGATCCTCTAATATAGACTCATCTCCCCCCCCAACTACATTGGAGAAGCTTCAAACCTCCTGTTGTTCTACATTTCCCCCTAACTGTGGATTGAGCTGCTCTTCCTGATGTTGAACAGGCACCACAAGTACAGGTATGTCCATTTCCTCTTCTATTAGAATACCAGGCAAGGGAGTGGGTTTTCGAGATTGGGCTATAAATTGATGCCAAGTTAGGTTGTGTTGAGCGAGGGTCCTTAAGATTATTAGTTTAATGAGTCCATGGTGGGTAAGTGAGGAGAGTGGGTGCTTGGCAGCTCAGATAAACCCTACCATATGATGTAAATCAGTGAGTAAATAAAATGGAATGTTTAACAGAGCCCTGTGACGGAAATGAGATAGTAAAAGAAAGTCAGAATGATAGACTGTTTGGTACCTACCTTCATAGGTGATGTATTTCTGGAGAAAAATGGTGACTTGATTCCATGGCCGTGGAAATGAATGTAATGCTATCCCCCTTCATGTCATTTGAATCTGCTCCGCTTCCCTTAAAAACTCATGTACTGCTATAGTAGTGGGGGTTCGACGTCCGAACCAAGCTCGTCCCTCCTGAGGAAGACTAGTGACCTCAACCACTATGGTTTCAGAGACTTCAATATGCAATCCCCAAACCTCTGAGTGGGTTTCTGTAACATTCAAGGTGAACTGTAAAGATACTTCACGATGAAATCCATTCAGGTGTTGGAAAAATTCAGTCCAACCCACAACTTGAAATATGGTGAAAAATTCAGCATTTCTTGTGAGTCCTCGCGTGTTTGAAGGTTCATAGCGAGCCAAAATACCCATGTTTCTGTCTTCAGAATTATATTGCCGTCCAACAAGTTATGTATTTCGACAATGGAGGTTACAGCACAGAGTATGCATGAAAAGCTGAGAGGGGAGTTGGGTAAATTCAGAAAGTTTCAGCGTATTGGATTATTTGAAATTTTATCCTGAATTGGGAAAGGTGGCAGTTATTAGGTAGCATAATTAGTCATTATGTCGCACGAGCAGAGAGTTAACGATGCAATAATGGGAATAAAAAGGGAGGTACGATTGATATTGTCAAATCATATTGATACCTAATCAAGTAGTTAATCAAATCCATACCTTCGAAAATGCGTGATGGATGTCCTTTGGAGAATAATAGAACGTGTGATTGCAGTCATTATGAAAGATGTACTCGTGCGCTATGCAGTCATTAAATGTGATCATTATTATAGGGGTGTTGTAATAACCTTTTCTGTCGATGAACCAAAAACCATCGTGTTAAAATGGTCAGAAACATGATTAGTACTATATTATGAGTTAAATTGTTGGCATCAGGAGTCGAAGCCATATCTTCCAATAACATAGGAGTCATAGCCGTAGGCCATAAAAAAATCAAAGCAGAGACACAGCCTTGAATGATAGAAAAATCAGCCAAATGTAGCCGAGTTACAGCTACCGGAAAAGATATCGCAGCTGATGGAAAAGATGTCGTAGCTCCTAGAAAAGATGTCGTAGCTACCAGAAAAAGGTGTTGCAATTGCCAAAAAAGGATAAAAGAATGTTAAAAGGACGGAAATTGACTATACTATAGCTGCGCGAAATGGAATTTATGGACAAAAGTAAAATGGCGTCGTAGCTGTGGAAATGGAAGAAGGCAGAGTTTCACGGTGTTGCAGCTGTCGAAAAAAGGTGTCGTAGATACCAGAAAAAGGTGTCACACCTGCCAGAAAAATGGTGTTGCAGCTGCCAGAAACGGTGTCGCAGCTGCCGGAAAAAGGGTGTTGCAGTTGCCAGAAAAAAGTGTCGCAGCTGCAGGAAAAAGGGTGTTGCAGTTACGATAGATTTATTGAAGGGGAAAGAAAAATAATTTGGTGTAGGAAGTTACAAAGTAATGATTTTGGTTTCCAGGCCCAACAATGACCACCACTCTTAGGCACTTTCGTACACAATTTATAAAAACGGATCAAGTGCAAAAGAAAAAGATAACAATAACAGAAAAAAAAAAACCAATTTATTTATGTACAAAGATCCATATGCGATTTACAGTGATTAATTATGGATTGACAGGGGTAGAGAAAAATTCCTGCCCTTGTGCTAACTGGTAGTCTGGATCAGCTGCAATTTGTGAGATAAATGAATCCTTTGAAATGGGCTTATGGTACAGTCGCAGCCTGTGACCATTAGCAAATAATGGTGCGCGGTTCTCATCGATGGTTACTAGGCAAACTGTACCATTATCAAATACTCTGTCCATTAGGTATCATCCTAGCCATCTTGTGCGTAGTTTACCCTTGAAATATCTTTTGAATCTATAATCGTATAATAGTGCCCAGTCTCCCTCATAGAAGACCTTCTTTTTGATGAATTGGTCATGCCAATTGGATCTCTGTTGCTAAATTAACACTGTTTGGTCCACGATATCCAATTGGTTCTCATCCAGTTCATTCAATTGGTTCGATCTCCTCTTCTGGGCTTCAGTTACATCTAGGTTTTCCTCTGTGGCTGCCTTCAAAGTCTTAATTTAAAATTCTACTGGAAAGACGACACTTTTCCCATACACTAAGTCGTAAGGAGAGAAACCTATAGTGTTACGCCAAGTGGTGCAATATGCCCATAATGTTTCCGAAAGTCTTTCAGGCCAATCTCTACGATGGCTCTTGATCGTCTTGGTAAGGATAGCTTCAATGAATTTGTTAGTGCTTTCCACTTGGCCATTGGCTTGGGGATGGTAAGGTGAAGCTACCCGATGCTGAATATGGTACTTCCGTAGCAGAGCTTCAAATTGATGCAACACAAACTATGGTCCTCCATCGGTAACCACTTCTTTAGGTACCCCAAAATGGATAAAGATTCCACTATACAAGAAATCAATCACAACCTGGTCGTTAGCTTTCGCCAGAGCCACATCTTCTACCCATTTCGTCATATAGTCGATACAGACCAAGATGTAGGATTTTTGTCTGGAATGAGGGCTGATAGGGCCAACAAAATCTAAATCCCATCTATCAAAGGGTTCAATCACTGATTGTGGTTGCAAAGGCATTTGATCTAATCTATTGGGCTGACCCATCCTTTGGCAGCTATCACAAGACTGGACATATCTTTTTGCATCCTTGAAAAGGATCGGCCAATAGTAGCCCATTCTCAGTGCTTTGTGTCCTGTTCTTCTGTCTGCAAAATGCCCCCCACAAGGCTCATCATAGTAGGCCTTCACTATATCGAATATTTCATCTTCTCTCACACATCTTCTGATCTCAAGATCAGGGCCTGTGTAAAAGAGATGAGCGTTTACCCAACAATACCTGGCACTTTGATGAATAATTTTCCTCTTTTCTCTTTTGGACATATGTGCTGGAAGCTTCCCTATAGCCAAGTAATTAGCGACATCTGCATACGAAGGGGAGTGTGCTGAAAATGAAAATAAGTTTTCATCTGGAAAAGAGTCCTCAACAGGAAAATTATCATCACTGTTAGTGAAACGAGATAAGAAATCAACGACAAAATTTTCTCTTCCACGTTTATCTATGATGGTAATATAAAATTCCTATAATAATAAGAGACATCTAGTCACTCTAGCATTAGTAATAGTTTTATTCATTAGATATTTAATGGCAGAGTTGTCAGTGTGCACAAATGTAGGATATCCGGTATATAATGTCAAAAATTGTTAATGGAGTAAACAATAGCTAAGAACTCCTTCTCGGTGACAGTATAATTAAGTTCAATAGGGGCTAAGTTTTTACTAATATAATAAATTGCATAAGGTACTTGACCATCCTACTATCCTAAAACTCCTCCAATAGCAGTATCAGAAGAATCTGAAGAAATGTGGAAGGGTAGGGTCCAATTGGGTCCTCTTAAGATAGAAGTTGTGGAGAACTTCTCCTTAAGCTTAACAAACACTATCTAGCATGCTTCATTCCAAACAAATTGCACATCCTTCATTAATAGTGAAAACAGAGGAGATGCAAGTTTGGAAAAGTTTTCTATAAATCTTCGGTAATATCTAGCATGTCCTAAGAAACTTCGCACTTCTTTTTGAGTTGCAGGAGTAGGTATATTTTTTATTACCTTTATTTTTGATGGATCCACCTGAATGCCATCAATAGAGTTGAAATGCTCCGATACTACTCCTTCACTCATCATCATATGGCACTTTTCAGTGCTTAAAGAGAGCTGGGTCTGTTCACAGCGAGTTAAAACCTTTTTCAAATTTTCCAGTGCTTCTTCAAAATCCTTGTCATAAGGAGTAAAATCATCCATAAAAATTTCCATACTATCATTAACTAATTCTGAAAATATGCCGATTACAGCTCTTTTAAATGTTGTTGGTGCGTTACATAAACCAAAGGGAAGCACTCTGCAAGCAAACGTTCCCTAGGGACAAGTGGAGGTAGTTTTATCTTGGTCTTCATGAGAAATCTGAATTTGATTGTACCCGCTAAACCCATCCAGGAAGGAGAAGAACTTCTTCCCTGATAAGGTTTCAAGTACTTGATCGATAAAAGGAAAGGGAAAATGGTCTTTTTGTGTTGCTTTGTTTAGCTCCCTATAGTCCACACAGACTCTCCATTTACCATTTTTCTTGGGTACAATTACAAGCGGGGACACCCACTCGCTGTCTGAAATAGAATATATAAATCCCTCTTCCAAGAGTTTCTGAATTTCTTCCTTCACTATGTCACTAAGATTGGGGTTCATTCGTCATTGAGGCAGACACACAGGTCGGGAGTCACTTTTAATATAAATATGATGGGTGCACATGTCAGAGGGAATACCCCTCATTTCTGTGTACTCCCAGGCAAATGCCCCCTTGTTTTCTTTTAAGAGACTGATTAGGTGCTTCTGTTCATCTAAGGAGAGGCTAGGGTTAATATTCAGTGTTTTTCTAGACTCTACCTCAATGTGAATACTTTTTCGAATTTTTCAATACTAGGATTATATGCATGTCACTGACTAGTGCTTCTTCTGTGAGATTTTCTTGTTATTCCTCACCTAGAGTAATGTTCAGGATTTGATAAACTTCTTTATTGACCGAAGTGGGTTCACGGATGAAATTATTAATGGAATCATCTTCAGTTTCATCCTTAAATGTTAAATCTTTCCCTATAGTTAATAATGGCTGAACACCCTCTTCTTACTCTGGCTCCATCCATAAAGAAGTTTCAGCTTCTAGGCTCGGCCAAGCTGGAGGATAGAGAGTGAGCTTCTTTGTCTCGGTACCATCTGATATGGTCATACACCTAGATCGAAAGCTGATGCAAGCATTAGATGTGGCTAACCAAGGCCTTCCCAGGATTAGTGGGTGTCCTCCTAGCTGCGACTTAGGTTGTAAAACCAAGAAGTCAGTAGGGTATTCCCAAGAATCAGTTGAGATGATGAGATCATCCAAAATTCCTTCAGGTTTAATGGTGGATCTATTTGCCAGTTCTAAAATGGTGGGGGTTGGTCTAAGATTAGTGAGCCCAAGTTTTCTTACAGTTTCAATCGTCATGACATTAATCGCTACTCCTAAATCTACCAGTACGTTAGGTATCTGTGTATGCCCAATTTACATAGTGACAGTGGGATTCCCAAGATCGTCATATTTGGCCAAAAGGGTTTTTTTCATTATTAATGCAGATAATTTCCCTATGACATGAACAGTGGGAGGATCTCTGGGTTTCCTTCCTAGTTTCCTTGTGCACAGATCCCAAACAGTTCTAGCATAGATAGGTACATCTTGAAGAGCTTGAAGGAGGGGAATTTTAACATAAAGATTCTTTAACTCTCCTAAGAGGTTAAATTGACGTTGTCCCACTACCTTTGGTAGAATTAATCTCTCAGGGTACGGTGGTTGCCTAATCAACTGGGTAGGCTGTGTGTCGCTAGATATATCATTTTTTGTTTCAGCCGACCCATTAGTGGGATGTTCAGCATCTTCAATGATGGGGGTCGTATTAGATAGATGTTGTGGATTCACCCCTTCTTCATGTACAGGGGATGGAACATCTTCAATAATTAAAGGCTCTAGTACCTTTCCTGATCATAAGCGAATATCGTTACAAGGCACAGGAGAAAGGGAGTAGGCAGGCATGTTGACAGTCTCATATTGATGGACTATTTTATTATTTGGGTTAGGATTAGGTTGAGCAGGCAATTGAGGTCATATCGACATATTAGGGGTAGCATTGTTTTGCAACTGCAACTGCGACTGTTGATGAGGAGATTGAGGATATTGAGGAGGGTATGGTTGTTGTTGATGTGGAGGTTGCTGAGGAAACTGGTTCCCTGGATGGAAATTACTCCATCCATGAGACCAAGAAGTTGGTTGGTGTGGTGGCAGTGGTGGCTGTACCCAGGGATTCTAGGAGTTATAATTTTGTATTGAAGGTTGAGAGGGGTTGTATTGAGAATAAGATGAAGGGAATTGTGTATTCATGTTCTGCATATTATTCCAATTATTCATGTTATTCAAAACTGGAAACGAGTCTGAATTCATACCTTGATTTCGAGGCTTCCAGGGCTTCTTTTGTGCAATGAAGTAGGCTGGTTCCACCTTTGTATTTGACGCTTGCAGAACATCCTTCACTTGGGGAAGTGGCGGGCATTCTTTTGTGTAGTTGTTTAGCTTGCACAACTTACACACTTCTACCTTGTCGAGCGGGCACTCCTTCAGAGGGTGGTTCTTTATACATCGAGGACAGAACACACCTAGTGTGAGATCCTCTACTGCCTGTTTTTGCCTTGCCCTTAGGACGTCGATTTTCGAGGAGATAGAGCTCATAATTTCTATTTTGAAATTTTCAAGGAGGTTTCCTATCTCTGGATGGGTGGCTCCTCCATTAGATGAATTATGAGTTCTGTCGAAGACATCACATTCTATCTTGTCCCATTTGTCTCACCTGTGATTCCTCGAAGATCCCCTGGAGTACCTTTTAAATAATTCCACAATTTTCTCGAAAGACTCCTTGGAGATATCCATTTTTCCTAACAGGTTTAACATATCTATGAAATAATCCCTAATCCCACGAAGCAGGATTATCTTGACCACATATAACCCCATGTTCATCTATCTAGCTCTTTGCACATTTTATAAAAGCCTCTCAACAAAATCTTCTAGAATTCCGTCCTCCTTCTGCACCATTTTAAACAATTCTTCTCTCTTGTCCTTGGTGTTGCAATATTCCTGATATTTCTCCAGGAACACTTATTTAATCCTATCCCAATTAGTAGTAGTTCCGCCTCCTAGTCTCATGAACAAGCATAATGCATTGTTCTTCAGATTGGTAGGAAAGAGCTTCAGCTTTTGTGCATCGGTGATGTAGTCATAGCTGTGATAGAGGATATCAAATTCAAAAAGAAATTCATCTGGATCCTCTGCTGCTTTTCCATGAAAGCGAGGCAACACCGATGGCGATATATTTTTCATAGGGGCTGTCCCTTCTGGTTGTTGAATTGGGAGCTGAAGTGTAGCCACTGTCCCTTCAGGTAGGGAATGATCTTCATGATGATGGTTTTCTCCCATTGCCTCTTCCTCGTTAGATTCATGTCTATTACTCATTCCTTCTTCTGTTTTCTCCTCTTCATTCTTCTCTTCGTCCTTCCACTAATCAACAAATTTCTAATGGAACTGTGTCCACTCCTCTTTAGTTACAACCTTTCCGTTAATGTGATAGATTGGACCTCAATCAGCAGATCCTGATGTACTAACTTTGTCCTCTTCTGCAGGGGTATTTGATGGTCTTGCATCTGCTCGTGTGTTCTCCACTGTGGATCCTGACGCTGGCACCCTACGATTGGCAGGGCTTCTTCTGATAGGTGTTTCCTGATAGCGAGCCCTGGCAGAAGAATAAGTTCTATCAACCAGATCATCAATGAATGTTCTTCAACCCAATTCTGGACCTTGACCATGACCTCGACCACCTGCATTGTTAGTATTTTGCAGGGTTTTTGGATTTGTAAGATGATCTTGCTTTACCCTTCTTGTATTCATACAACCCAAATCATTCCACCAAAAAAATAAAAGAGACTGAATAGAAAAAATTACATGATGCAACTACGATAGTGTTTAATATTTATCCTCCCCGGCAACAGTGCCAAATTGTTGGGAACCCAATATGCAAGTGAATTACAGCTAACATACAGAGTGTGCAATATTTATTGTCAACCGAGGGAAGTCTTGTATTTCAAGGATAACATGCACAAAATATGCTTAAACACTGAGTTTCTGTAAATAAACAATCCTATTCTCTGTTCAGCTATGCTCATCCCAAGAATCCACTTAATCTAGTTTACCTTCTAAAGAATATAGTCACAATTACCTTCTGTTGTTCTTGATCTAGAAATTGAAAGATTCATGAAATCACATCTAGATTACTCTTACAGAAAATGAGATCATGTTTACCAAATCATCTAATGATTTACCCAACTATCTTAATCTGATTATTCTAGAAATCCAAAAGACATGAATCGAGTTCAGCTAGTCTAGGAATTCAGAGTACAGAAATTGAGTCCAACTATCCTATGAATTCAAAGTACAAGAATGAAATTCTGTAGCCATAAAAGCAAGGAACAAACTGCAAGGATTCATGGAAACAACAACTAAAAGATCTAAGGATGAAGAGAGCTGTTACAGCTACCATGCAATTGCATAAGGAATAATTACCTACTCAGTCGACTGTCACACCATGCCACTACAGATTTCCAAGAGATGCAATTAATAACACACTATAAATCCACAACTGTTATAGCTTCCTATGAAGAAATAAAATTAACATAACATCACATGATAGAATAATTAAAATGCCTAATTTAACTCAACAATCCATGTGGGAAGGCGGGCCCAGCCTTCACATAGAGATGCTGGATATAACGCACGTTAAAACCCTTATATCTGAATTAACTCCTTGTATTAAAAAGGCAGATCAATTACACAACTCTCAGTCATAGCCAATACAATTAATTGGTTAGGGGTTCAACCCTTGGGTCAGAATAGTTCTCCATATTTATACAATGTAAATCATAACATCCTATTCCTATTATTGGGCAGCCATGAAGATCTCTGATCTTCAGGCGCCCTAAATTACAACAGCTGTTACAACCGTGGTAGGATGGAAGATAGGAAATATAGGGAAACTGTTAATTGACCCAGAAATAATGATATCCTCAGATCATAGCTATACATGAGCAGCAACGCACTGTTGACCTCCAAATCTATTGCATTTTGTTGCAGCTATCTTTGTACAGCTTTGCTTGGAATAATATACTGGGACCGCATTCTTTGGGCAATGGTAGGATGGATGGCAATCAGCTTGAGTGATGAATGCCCATCATTTTCTTATCATGTTCAACCCGTTATACCTATAGTCTCTATATCTCAAAATACCTTTATAAACCATCATATGTTAGCATATTGAGAGATATAAAGCCTTAATTACCACAATCATAAGTATTAATAAAATAAGACAATAACCAATGATACCTTGGTGACTTAAGGAGCAAAGTGAAGGGAAAACATCTGTTGAGCATGCTCAATAGGGTAGGATAAGGCAAAAAGAGGTGAATAAGGATGGTCAAAAAGGGGCCATTTCTGGGCCCAACAATATTCTTAGCTTTCAGTGAATGGTATGAGTGGTAAGCAGAACATTGTTATAGCTAGCAGCAAATGATGAAGGCACATGGTCAAAGTATTCTTAAAGCTTCACAACGAGAGATTTATCCCCAATAGGATCCAGATGTTGTCACCGGAATTTCCACTAGCTTTTTTGCAAAAATCATGAGTATTCTAGTCGTCTTGGTTAATAATCCTTATTTTCTGATCTTCTTAAACGCAATCTGATGAATATCACAATGTTCATTTCCATTAATGTGTCACAGTCCAATCCTTTATCCTTTAAAATTTCATTTAAAAATTCTCAATTCCCTCCCATCCAAAATTTGGTGAAAATATTAACCTTCCATTTTCTCACATCCTTATCAAAATGTGTCAAATATTACCTTTTTTATTATTTAGGAATTATGATTTTATAATTATGAAAATACTTTTATTAAATAATAATTTTTATAAAATCATTCAAACTTTCAATGTTACATGGCGAGTAAAGCATTTACGCTTATCTCAATATAAAGCCACGTAAAATTTTATGGTTTTCTATGTCATGGGTAAAAGGTTATACTTTTCTAAACCATGTTCTATTTCATGTTTAGTCAAAATTTCCCAAGTAAACAAACCAATCACTCACACTTTTAATGTTCGGGTCCAATTGATTAGTTTTTACACATTGAATGCCGAGGATTAAGATCATAATATATGTTCCAATTTCCATAGCAAAATGCTGAGAAAGATCCACATGAGCAGTTAGTGAAAATTGAAAAGAAAAGTGCTATGACCAAAGAAACACTTATCCCTATGTTGAAAAATCCAAAACAACATCACCATCATTTGTGCATAGGTGTCGAGTATAATGAGAAAGCTCACCAAACTCAAATAGAACTGATTGGAAAGTGTCAAAGACAAAAGGCTCATGTGCGTTTATTTTTACCAGCTCATTCAACCTTGTGGCTCTGTGCATTAAGATTATAAGCATGCACTCCAGTTAAAAAGAATTGAAGGTTCATGAGAGGAACACCAACGTGGAAAAACAGTTAAAGAATTGGAGTAACGTTCTGGAAGCGACGTTTTCAGAAAGATTATCATTCAAATTCTATAATCAAATCTCAAATCTGAAGGGTCAAATAACATCCTAAGTCTACCGGAGAAAGGAATTTTAAATTTCCAGATTTCATGATTCATTGCATACTCGACAACAGAGAAGGAATATCAGTTTTGTTAGCACATTTTCAGTTAATTTGCTAACTAATTGATATATTGCACGCTGATATGTCAATCATATATTCCATATTTTCATGGCACTTGGCAGCTTTAGCGGACAACGAGAGACTTTGAGTCAAAGGGTCATCTTCAGCATTTCAAGGGATTTGATCAACATAAACATGCAACAATCAAACTTAAAAGGATACAGAAAGAAAAATATAGGTGTCAGAGCATCTATAACTCCAAATGTTTAGACAGAAAGTGAGCTTGTTCCATATTTATGGGGTCGTTTTCAGATTTATTGCAAGGTTCATAGGATTTGATTCCTAATGGTTGATAACAAATCTTATCATGTAAGGGTTATAAATTTCATAAGTGGCCATGTAATGGCAGAGGAGAGACTTCCAGTCGAGGGCTGAGCCAGGGATAGAAAGAGCTGCTATAGTTAGTTTCATGCAGACATGTATTTATTTTGATTCCTTTAATATGAAGAGAGGCTTGGGAGTGATTATAGTCAAGATGATCCGTATTCTGTTTTATTATGAATTGATAAATTATGTGTTCTTCATGAATTTTTTTTGTGTATGGACCTTATGCATCCATACCATAATTATTATTAGTCATATGCATGTTCATTAAGGATCTAGAATGGGATTAGCTTACTTTTGTTATATGTTCACACTCACAAATATTTCTATTACATAATGTTACATTTATACATATGTTGCAGCCATTTCCCATGTCATATTTCCCTGTTTATAAACTCTCATACATATCTAATTTTCCCCACATCATTAATATTTCACTAGCCATGTTCTTTCAGCAGTCAAGGAACATCTTTTAGTGATAACACTTCCTTTCCCATGTAAGTTACATTTCTTCCCAAATTCAACCTGTGATTCATATGGCCAAGTGTATTAGCCTTCTAGCTCATCCAAGAACCTTTAGGATTCCCATGGATTCAAAATTACAAGAAGAGGATGTCATGTGGCACAGCATTTCTAGCTTGTGTGGGCCCCATAGTATCCATGTGTCTCCATCCTCTATTGCCACTTCAATTTTCTCTTGTATTTATTTAATTAGATACATTATTAAATATTTATCCCATTCTAATGTCGAAACATCATTTATTATATCCCTTATTAAAATTTGAAATGTATCCATCCAACCTAGGGAACTAGTAGGATTGGTGGAATTGTATTGCTATGCAATTATTTGAAGGGGGACATTACAGTCCTCCCCACCCAAGATTGATTGTCCTCAAGCGATTTCAGATTTGGATGTTGCAAAATCTTCTCCTATTCGCATGTGGAATCGTCACTTGGTAGATCCTTACATTGTACTAAGTAGTCTTAGATAGTTCTTCTTCTCAATCTCCTTTCCCTTGTCTTCAAAATATTTTCCGAAACAAGTGTGAGGCGACCTTCATCATCCAAAGGAGGAAGTATTTCCTTGAAAAAAATATCAGTCACTTGTGCAGCACTAAAATATGATGTGGCAACAAATAAATGAGCAAATTTTTTCAATCTACCCACTACCACATATATGCAATCCTTACCCAAATATTCGGGCAAACCGGTGATGAAATCCATTGAGATACTATCCCATTTTTACTCTGGAATGGGTAATGGTTGTAATAAATCAGCTGGGCATGTAAGTTCTGATTTTTTTTGCTGACATACCTTACATCCATTCACATTTTTCTTAACATATTACTTCATCCCCTTCCAAAATAATCTTTTCCTTAATTTCCTATAAGTTTTGGAGATCCCTAGATGGACAACTAGTGGGAAATCATGTGCTTCTTGCAAAATTTTTGTACTAGAGATTGGTCTAATGAGTCCCAAATATAAGAGTTCTTGGATGGCCTTCTCAATATAATCTCTGAATTTCTTGGGATGTCTATGAAGTGTTATTTTAATGGGTGAAGTACCCTCATCCAAAACAACGTTTTTCTCAACCCCCCTATCAGGTCGTCTACCATGTGGAAGACCTCTAAACTTGTTTTCATACTTCTGCAATAGTTTCATTATCTCCTTTGGGTTTTCACAAACATTTATGTTTGTCTTGGGATATGTGATATGATATTTAGAAGCCCATTATATGTCCCCATGCCTCAATATATATCTCATACTTTTCCAAGTCACTACTTTATTTGGGTAAGTGTGTTGTCCTCTTACTACCCTTAGTACACCTTAAGAAACTTGAAATTTCATCTAAGAAATTTGGTAGTTTACTGTATGTTCCCCTATAGAATACATCCATTGCACTCCCAAAACCACATTATTATGAACAACATTAGCAACATAAAAACTATCAACAAAAGTGTAGTTACCTATGGCGACTTGCAGCTTTGGGACCCATGTTTTGCACTACACTGTGTTGTGACTGGGAATGACAATTGTGAAGCCATCGAATGGTTCAATTGGTATCTTACTTTTCTCCACCATATATGCATCAATGAAGTTATGTATGGATCCTCCATCTACCAAAACTGAATCTCTTTTTCCTAGTACCACACCCTTGCATCGAATAGTGTGATAGCGAGGCACTGCTGAAAGTACTATCATTCTTGATTTGTCTAGTGAAGGTTGATTTTATTCTTCTATTTCTTCTTCAATTGCTATATCATATATATGCCTCCTCTTGATCTGAAATGTTTCCTCCTTCCTTCATACCCCCTTCATACCCATCATTATCAGAAAATACTTCTATGTATTGATCCTTTCCCTTAGTACATTTATGCCCCGGTGTCCAACGGTTGAAAGCATGTGAAGCACAATTTATTTCTTCGAAGTTCATCCCTATTTAGTCCTTATTTCTTATTCTTTTTAGATGAATATATTTTCCAAGGATTCTTATCAGGTGCATAATTTTTACAAGGCTTCGTTTCAAATTCGGATTTAGGCTTGGGAGGAAATATTGTTCTAGGAAGCATATCTTGGAGATCTCTAGTCAATGCATCTTTTAATGTAGTGGTCTTGTGGGATTTGGTGAAACATTTTAAGTGTTCAGACAAACCTTAATTGAACATAAACACTAACCTTCACATAGACACATTAGCCACCTTGATTGATAATTTTTGAAATTCCATCATATAATCAGTCCGGGTCCCAACTTGCTTCAATTGTGCTAGTTCTTTGAAATACAATTCAAGATATTTTTGCTCAAATATCTCTAGTACCCTATCAACAAATTCTCCATATCCGTTAACCTAATCATGACCCAAATTTTTCAGGCCATGGAGCCACCATTCATTGGCATCTCCTTCCAAGTGTAATATGGCCATTTTTAAGGAATCTTTTTCCACCATTGGATTCAGTTGAAAATACACATCTAATTTTTTCACCCAAGTGTTAGCAGAACTTTGAGAGGAACCATCAATAGTAGGGAGTGGCACTTTACTAATGGTACAATTTAATTCTTTGTTTTTGTATGGAGACTTATTATGTTCCTTATTTTTGAGTTTGTTTGCAGTAAGAAAGTACCGATCAAATGGTACACTTTTTTTACAATCTTCATCCAATTTATCCCATTCTTTTGCCATTGTAGTAAGTTCAAGTTGAATGTGAGGCTCTTCTTTGGGTATAATAAATTTAGGTGTAGTAGTCCTAGATGTGCTCTAAATTTAATGGGGTGTTTTATGGAGTCATTTTCTTGATAAAATATGTTCACACATTGTATTCTTTTCTTCTGATTGTGAACTATTGCTATCTCCTATTACTCCTAATTTGATTCCAAATTGGATAACAAACAATGCGAATCCTTTAATAAGTTGTTGGTTCATGTTATTGGGTCATGTTCTTGGTTATGTCATCAAAGAGAGGTTCTATGAACTTAATATATTCCACCTTATCATGATCAGTGTATCCCTTCCCCTCGTTAGTCATAGTTTCAATAGAATGTACCTCTTATTCTACTACTTCTTCTTCTTCAACAAAAACACCTTCAACTTCAGGGTATAAATTTTAATCCTAGTTAATACCGTCAGGTTCCAATACCATGGTATGATACCGCTTGTAATGTCCCTTTTTAATATTTTTTTATTAAATGACCAATTTTACAGGAACTGGAGCTTGGATTTTATGAAGGGAAGGTTCTGGGACTGGTGAACTGATAGGACATGGCATGTGAGTGTTGAAGTACCGGGCCATGGGATGACTGGTGAGTGAGGAAGTAGTAGTTAGCTTCTGGGACATGGAATGACTAGTGAGTGATGAAGTAGTGGGAAGATTCTAGGACTTGAGTACTGGTATGCTTATGGTTTATTTTTATGGAAGGTAGCTGAAATCTAAAGGGGGATGTTGGGGGGGGGGGGGGAGATTTTTTTTCACTTTTTCCCCAATTTCGAACCTTGACTAGTTTTGATGTCTAGGTCTCCAAATTAGCCCAAATTCTCCCAAATATTCTCAGAGTGTGTATGAATGATATTAATACTTGAATACTATGTTAAGATATTATTTATAACCCTCCAATCACTTCTTCAAACTATTTTTATATTCTGATCAAAGTAGGAGTCTTTACTAGCAAATTGGGGTTCCAATCCCCCCCTGGTAAATGTCGGAAATGGTTTCTCAAATGCTCTCAATACCACCTTAATTTATGAAGAGAAATAGGGGATGTGTAAGGAAAAAATTTAAAGTCTCATATGCATCATGTTTCAGTTTATACAGGCTGTTATTACTCTCTCCAAAATAGCTCCTAAATCACTATTTCGACCATTGGGGAAAAGGCACCAAATATTCTCCCAATGCAATTAAAATGAGTAAAATGGATTCCAATGCTTAAGTAATAAACATGAAAATTGTAATACAAATTAATGAAATTCCATTCATCATAAATTTATCATATAGAAATTCCTCCATTCGAAATAATCAGCATTTCCATGGCATATATCAAAATAGAGTGGAAATGGTCATTGTTTGCTCATTAAAAATCAATTTGACATACAAATATTCGGTATTTCTACTTAAAAATTTATGAGAATGAAGAACAAATAATATTGAACCTATTATAATCATAAATATACCAGGATAATCTCTCCCACAAAGTGTAATATCTCACCCAAGGTGCAATCTCTCCATGAGCATGAATATGCAATGAAAACTGGAAATGGTCTAGATGAAGTGCTGCAATAGAAGAACCCACAAGCTTCCCTGTAGATTAAAATTGAAATTAAAAATCCATTAAAGAAACATTAAATACCTAAGTGGCCTCTACAAACATGAACTTGGATGGGAATCTTTCACCCTCGAAATTGGCTAAGGAAAGAAAACTAGTCATCTACTAGCTCTCACAATTCACAAATGACAATTTATCAAAAAATCAAAACCCCTTATCTTGGTTTATTTCTGTACTTTATAAACATACTTATCCTTCTATGTTTCCCAATCCATCCACAAATTCAAGCCAATTCGAATTTGGATGTGTGCTCATGATTTTCCATGTGTCCTCCATTTCCTAGCCTTCCACTTTCCCCAAATTCAAGTAGGAGCCCATTGAGATTCCCCAAATCACATGAGAGCTCTCTTAGATGCTCTATTTTGACCTAACATGTTATATATTTCAGTTTTCAGCCTTCAGATCTGATTTGTGTCATAGGTTTCATAGCATCTTCATCATTGTTTTCATAGAGCCAAGGAATCTAGTACAAGTGTCTTACTAGATCAAAAATGACTCTTCCTTTTCCATTTAAGTTACATTTATTCCCAAATTAGACCTATTATGCATATGGCCAAGTGTATTATCATTCAAACTCATCCAAGAACCTTTAGGCTTCCAATGGATTCGAAATTGCAAGAGGAAGATTCCATGTGGCATGAAAATTCTAGCTTGTGTGGGCCCCATGGTCTCCATGTGTCTCCATGTTCCATTACCACTTCAATTTTATATTGTATTTATTTAATAAGATACATTATTAAATCTTTATCCCATTCTAATGTCTAAACATTATTTATTATATCCCTTATTAAAATTCCATATGTATCCATTTAACCTACGGAATTGTCATGCTTGAAATTATTTGAATGGGGACATTACTCTAGCAGAGGCTCATGCAACCCAGGTTTTAACAAATTATTCACTAAGGACTTCAATTTTCTGAATGGTTTGTTCATATTCATGTAATATGTGTTGAAGATACACCATATGCTGATCTTTGTCTGAGAGTTCATTGACTTTTGTAACTAAAGAAAGATGGAATTTATTATCAACTTGATGCATATTTTTGTAGAACTTTGTGCCTTTCTCCAGAGTATTTCAAATTCATTATTCAATATTACAAAGGATTTTCTAGAAAATTGTAATAACACAAATTCTATTTTCAAACCTCCTGCTTCCTTCTAAGGCAAGTGTTCAGGAAAACATGAGTTTGCCTCCACCTTAGTCAGTTGGATTTGAATTTTATTACCGACTTCTAGTAGTTCCGCTCTGAAATTAGATGATGTATATGTTCTTTCATTGAGTCTGGTCTCTTCTTGTTTGACCTTATATATCTCCTCTGTGTGTCTTACCTGGACCTGATGGATCTTTCTTTGGATCATGCAAGATTGATCACGGAAAGAGGTAATGTCAGGCTTCCTTTCAATGGCTACCTTAATCTGAGTCTCTAGCTCTCTGCTATGAGCCTCTATTTCCTCTACCCGGGTTCTTACTTCTCTTGCTTGTCTATTTTCCAGATATTTCTATGATTCTAATTCTGAAATTGTCCGCAAAATCTTTTTTCTCTCCTTCCATAATGGTAACCTGGAACTCGAGTGCATCCTTTTCTACTTCTAAAGTTTTATATTCCCTCTAGAGCCTTTCCTTTTCTGAGAGAATCTCCTCATGCTTCCTTTTTTACTCTTGGCCTTCTCCTCTTTCCTTCACTAAATTGTCTTTCATTTTTAGCATCCTTTCTTTATAATTCTCTGCATCTTCCACCAACTTGTCAACATTATCTACGTTGTCTTGCATACCTTCTTTACTTACAGATGCCAGGAATTGGGATCTTTATTACTGCATTCCATAACAGTTTTCTCGATCACTGTGACCACATCAGGTTGAGTTCCACTATTTAACCTTTTCTCTGACCTTCTAATAATAGTTTTCCTTTCCTTGTCGAAGAATATAGTGTCCAAGCATGCCACTGCATGATTCTTAGATGGAGTGAAAGGAGCTAGTCCTAGTTATGTAAGATGAACATGGCCCCCTGTGATCATGCGACTTGATGAGGAAGGAAGGTCCATCAGATTGTCTTGGGCAATGTCTGGGTCCAAATTTTCTTTGTCCTTATCCTCTTTCTCCTTCTTTTTCAATTCCTCAGGTGCTTTCTCAGCTTCTCTTCACACTCTTTCTTTTGCTTCCTTTTGTAGTCTTTCTTCCTCCTCTTTTTTCCTTTGAGCCTCCTTGGCTTGTTGCTTCTCAAATTCTTATTACAATCTCTAAGAATCTTCTTCTTGTTTCCTTTCAGCTTCTTCCCATTGCTTCTATTTTTATGTTGGGTTGCTACTACCTTTTCCCCCATTGGTGCTGCTCTTTTCCTTGAAAGGATTACTTAGAGCAGTCATGTTGTTGGCGTTCCTATATGTCTCATCATATTTATCAAAATGATTAGAGTATTGTTAACTAACTCCTACAAATGCACAATGCTTTTCAACTTTTTCCATCGAGTCATTTATGTGGAAACTGTTTTCCCCAAAGTGGAAATTTTCTAAATCTTTTACAAATTCAGATGCACTTTTGACTTTGGTGAATTTATAAATGCCTATGTAAAAGGGAAGTGGTTGGAAAGCTTCATTTTTCATGTCGATTAGGAAATTACCTAATCCATCTAGGAACAACTATTTGACTACTTCCTTATGTACTACATAACCCATGGTGTATATAGGCATCAATGACGGGGCTCTAGATCCTCCATAGATCCTTCGGTAAGTACCCTCCCGAGAGAAATAATAATCTCAGTATTCACATATGACTTCCATGGACCTTTTTGACATACAGTCGAACTCTTTGAGGAAAATTAGTTTGTAGAAAGGCATCAAAAACTCCTTGCATATAAGCATGTAGAATCTTGAGTACTTATGCACCGAAATAATTTGATAGGAATCATATATAGGCGCTTGGTGTGATCCCAATCACAACCCATATTTGGGAATGGATGTCTGCACAGGATTCAATCAATCATGTAAGAGGTCATGTATAATTTTCACCTTCTCTGAGTCAATCCTCCTTTTGCAGCAGCGACACATGATGGCAAGCTGCTTGATAAAATGTCTGCCCAATTGAAAATCGTGCCTTCAAAGGCCACATAGTATATCAATGGGATCCAACTTAAGTTGTACAATATCCCATTTTATTGAACAAAGATCATGTTTAGTATTAAGGATATGAACCTGTAAGGGGGGTGTAAACTTGCAGTCTCATATTCTCCAGTGGATTTCTAGTGCAGATTTCTACCTGCAATCATCATCCTTTTGGAATGGTGCATAATGTCCAAATCCACATTTTTAACCCACTCATCTGTCATAATAACCTATGGGGTTGGTAGTTTGCAGGCCCTGTATATGTACGCTGAAGTGAAGGAAGAAAAATATTATGCACTGGGTAGAATCTAGTGTATGTTGGAAAATATCGTTGTTCTAGAGCTTTCCCTAGGTAGAATCCATCTTATTACTTCAGCACATGGGAAAAGATCTGGGTGCATGGTATCCTTAGTGATGTCTAATTTTCTGATATTTTCATCTAAGTTCATATCTTCTAGTCTTTCCTCGAAGAATTTTTTATCACTGATCATTCGATATATTTATCCCCACTTGAACTCTAGATCAGCTCCTGTGATGGCCTTAGTGTATTCATATATGATTTCCATCTTGGAAATAATTTCCACGTCCAAATCAGCCTCAATGGCCTTGGATTTTTTCTTTCCACTCTTCTTAGGAATGGTGTGAGGTGAGGAATGAAACTGCAGTATGGTCACAACGAGAGATGTCTTAGTAATACTAATGATTAAAAACAATGTGCATTTAGATTAATAGGAAATAATCGAAATAAGAATCCAAGTTACAAAATATATGAATCACTGTTCAAAAATCACTTATTCTTTTAAAAGATGAGATTACAGACAGTGTCTAACATGATAGAAGAAAACATAATAGTATTTACCATTTCATTATTAGCCACTCAGGAATAGTCTCATGAGGAGAAGAGATATTACTCCCTAGAGGTTTCCTAGTCATTTTATACTTGTAGCAAGGGTGTATGTTTGTGAAACTTAAATGAAAACTAACCAACACAGGTGTATGTATTAATTTGGGAGGTATATCTCTATTATAATACATTCATTTTGTGCTTTTGAACAAGTAAACATAGTAGAGGTTGATTAGTTTCCACTGGTTTCTCAAAGAATTAATATTAAATTCCTTCTGAGTTTACAGATTTCATTTCCACTCTTTTCATTCATTTAACTTAAAAGACATTAAAACATTGAGACCTCTTCTCAATAAATTTCCCAAAAGTAAGAGAATAATCCAGTAAAAATGTGCTAATGAATCAATAAGCTTGAACCTGCAGACATCTTGGGGAACTTTGAAACCCCGGTTAACATCTAAGACTTGCAATGACATCGTCGGCCCTAAGGAGTAAAACACCACTTGCAAAGAAACCTTATGCCAAATATTTAAATCGCAGTGGTATTCGAAGTGAAAAGACTTCGAGCGTTTGCCTACCACCGTATAATCATATGCTGATAAATTCAATCTAAAAAATATGTGAATGGAAAAACACTTGGCCCAAAGTAATTTCAACATAAAAACCATGAGGTTCACCATACATATATCTACCAAAAGGTGTGCCGAAGGTTGAGATAAATCCCATCACAGGTAGGCTAGTAGGATGGAAAATCACTCAGCGAGGTCAAGGGTTTTCTTGAAACCAAACTCAAGGTGATTTCGATGGTAAACCAACTAAAACTGGAAACCCTATGGGCTGGGGCTAGCTTTAAAATAATTTCGTGGACAACGATAGAAAAAACTCACCATAGTAACCCTAAACTTCCAACAATATAGCCCTTTCGAGCTTCTAGAATAACATAGGACAAAAGATATGTGTAAGGTCCTACCTGGAAACTATTAATATAGGTATAGTGCTTGGCGAGGCAATTCAAAATATCCAAGTGTCCATTGTTGATTCGGTGCGTCCAACACGACATTGTGGTAACAAACCGTAAAACCTCACTGCATTTATATATAAAAAATATCGCAAACGGTAGTTAATGCGGTGGTTGGGTTCATTAACTGTGTGTTGATGCCTGGAAATTCGCAGTCAACAACAGTAAGGGATTCTCCCCAGTCAACATTCCCAACTAGCTCATTGACTCTTTGGTGTAGGGAATCCATCCGGTTTGCGGTCCGACTACCGTAGGTCAAGTAACAAAACAAAGGTTTACCGGTTGCGGCCTGGTCCACTGATTTTTTGTATTTTTGAATTAATGTATGAGATGCATATAACTAATTAACCATGCAGGGTGATGAGGATGTGGGAGAAGTCACAATGTGATGCACATGTTCTTACCTCTCGTCTTAGGCTCACAAGCATCTAAATCACATATGCAGCCATGAAGTAAATTAACTATCTATCTATCTATCTATCCTCGGGGAGCAAAATAAAATTTAATTATGAGTAATGTAAAGTGTGCATGCAACATAGAGAGAAACTACAGTCAGCTGATATCTCTTCCCACAATGCATGAACAATTAAAGATATTTCAACAACCAGGTAGCCAATTGTTTATGAACGACATTCATTACTCATGGTGGAAATCTTCATAAAATAAACCGGAGAACATTCATACAGGAACATAGGTTCAAAGAGTTAGAATGGTCTCACAGTTAATGGATACAAAGTTGAAAGCAAAATAGTTCCTCTTCAACGAATCCATAGCACAACATTTGAATATTCCACCAAGCTTTCTCCAATAGGCAAACTGTAATTATCTATTGCAAAAGGAAATAGTTCTTCTTACAATATGTCTTCACCAATCTAACTGGGAAAAAGTCCTCTTTCCCTTCTAAGCTTTCTATCTTTATACAAAAGGGTGAGACTGTTGGGCTGCCCAAAGTGACCTTTGGGCTTCGCAACCCCTCGTTTCCCAACGTTCTGCTTTTCTTAAATGTTTTACAAAAAAAAAATAGTTACAAATTACAATAATGATCGATCCTTCATGAGGAGGGTCCCACTTGAGCATCTAGAAACTTCTTCCATGACGCAGCATCAGAGGCAATGCCCTCAAATGCGCAAGGTTCCAAAAATTGACTGTTGATTTCAAATTTTTTGCCCTGGTTCTTTATAGCCTCTACTCTCGCTGCGCCCAACCGAAGCTGGTCTTCCAACAGCTGCACACTAACGGCTGAATGGCCCACTTCACTTCTCAGAATCTGATCATCAATGGCCTTAATGTGTTGCATTCTTAATTTTTCATCTTGATGCCTTTTCTGCAACATATCCACAAATGAATTGTGGTCTGGGAAATCATCCAGCCTCTGCTCGGCCTCTACCTGGCACCGGTTGTATGTAATAAGGATTCTTCTGAAAAATTCCGTGCAGGCTCCCTTCGTCTTCTTGACTGCTTTCTTGAAATCCTCTGCGGTGTTAATAACAAATTCTATTAAGTCATAATCCCACTTGAGGGCTTGCTTATCTTTTGATGGCATCTCTGCTGGAGTTTCTTCGTTGCTTTCCAACCTCGCCATCCTTGCAGTCAGGACCTCTAGGATGTCCTGAGATCTGTCCACAAAGAAAGATGCAGTTTCAAAGATCTCTTCCAATCGGCCATCGATCTGCAGCACTCTCCATCTCTCTTCTTCAACAGCAGTCTGTAGCTGCAACATCTTGGCTTTTTGGGCCAAGACATGCTCTTTGAACGGCTGGAGGTTAACCTGCTATTCTCTTGCTTCCTCTAGAGCAATTGTTAGTGAGGAAATATGTTCCTGATGTTCCTTCTTCAGTTCTTGGGTGTGCAGATCATTGGCCTCCAAGAGGATCTTTTGCTGCTCTTCTAGCTCCTCCACCTTTGCCAGTAGCGCTATTCCTTTTCAGCTCTTAACTCTTGGTACTCTTTCTGTACTCTCTCCAGAGACTCCTATGTCATTTCCAGCACTTGTATTTCTCCTTGGAGGGCCTGTAATTCAGCTCTTGAGGACTTCGTTTCCCTTTGCATATCTTCATATTTCTTCTTGAGCCTATTGTTTTCTTCCCTCTCTTTTGTCAATGCATCTTTCAGCTGAGCAGAGGATTTCTTGGACTGCTCCAAGTCAGTTATTATCTTGCCTACATTATCCTTTGAAGCTTGGATAAATGCAGACCGAGCTCTTAGGGTGAATCTTGGATCTTGGTCTGTTCCTAACATAACAGCCGTATTTGTTATGATTTTACCAGGTAGACCTTCCGCCTCAACTTTCCTCTCTGTTCTCTTTATTATTCTCTTTGTTGCCCTATCATAATATACAGTGTTGAAATCGGGGATTTCTTCCCCTTTTTTCTGAACAAAAGCAACCAGCTTGATAGTGGGGACCATGGGAGTGCTGGCAGCAGGTACTTGTGGGTCCTGAACCTCGGGGTTCTAAACATCTTGGGTCTTCCCTCCAGCTATGTCAGAAGCTGACTGTTCTGTCTCAGTCTATGTTAGCTTCAACCTCTCTGCCTCCTGCTTTTGCATCTCCTCATCAAGCTTTCTCTTTGCTTCTTCAACTACTTTTCTAGTTGCTTCTTCTGCCTCTTTAGCTACTTCCTGGGCTTTCTCAGCTGCTTCTTGGGAAGCTTTTCTTTTCCCTTCTTCTTTCATATGCAACCATTCTGCAGCTTCTTTTGCCAACCTCTGGGCTTCTTCATTTCTCCTTTTGGCTTCTTCCTCATCCTTAGCCTGTTCATCCCCATTTCCACCTTTGGTGGTGATCTTCTTCGTGAATCTTCTCTTCAGTGCTGTCATGTTCAGGGAATTTCAGAAGATATATTCTTCCCTATCAAATTGGTGAGTATAATCAAAATGCACCTTGTTTTCTTTACAATGCTCCACAAATTTACCATGGGAGTCATTTCTGTGATAAGGCATCTCGCCAAAATGGAACCTTTCCAGCTCCTCTATGAATTCACCAGCTTGTTTCACCTTAGTGAACCTGTAGCTTCCTAGTCTGAAAGGAAAGGGAGGATAAGTAGTCTTCTTATGTTCAAACAGGAAGCTGCCTATTCCATCCAAGAACACTTGTCTAACTGCCTCCTTATGGACAATGTAATCAGTTGCGTATTTGGGCAGCAGGGAAGGTGCTCTTGAGCCTCCAAACATCCTGAAGTACAAGCCATGTTCGGTCAAATAGTAGTCTGCATAATCTTGTATCACTTGCATGGCCTCCTTCGACATACAATCACACTCTTTCCGGAAAATGAGTGTGTATAGTGGCATAATGAAGTGCTCACAGACCTCTCTGTAATGGTTGTTGTACTGGTGTGCCCACAATGGTCTATAAGCAGCATAGACAGGCATTCTTTCCCTATCCCAAATGCACCTGAGACCAGGGAAAGGCTGGTTGCATAGTATACAGTCTATGAGTATTGAACTCATATAAAATTCAGACATTTTCTGGGACTCTCCTCCCATGGCTGAGGCCAAGCAAGAAGAAAGACTGCTTGATACAAGGCTGGCCCAGTTGAAGATTATCCCTTGGGTTGCCACATGAAAAATGATGGGTATCAAATCTAGCTTGAAGAATCTTCCATGAGCTCTCCCAAATACCCTATTAAGCATCAGAGCTATAAATCTGTAGGGAGCCCTCAAGCTTGCTGTATCATACTCACCCGTGGGTCTGTATTGGTAATGTTTTCCCTGCAATAGCATTCTCTTAAGAGTCTCTACCAGGTCCATTCTAATGCTATTCAGCCAATCATCAGATAAGAATACTTGGGATTCTGGTAGGTGATAAGCCAACACCACATATCTAGGGCTAAATGCAGCATAGCCCTGTCTTTCAACATTTTCCAGAATCATTGTGGTTACATCTGCTCGGGGCAGAATCCAGCCAATTACCTCAGAGCATGGGAACAACTTTGGCCTGGTGGCGACCTTCATAAGGGAAGATATTTCAATGTTTGCATATATGGACTCTTCTTCTAAGCCCATGTCAGGGACCTCTCTTTTGGTGATCAGTCTGTATATTTCACCCCACTGGTACTCGGGTTCCATGCCAGAAATTCATTTAGTGTCTTCATATACGTATTCTGTCCTGGTGACCACTTCTACTTCTAGCTCTTCTTCGACCATAGGGACCTTCTTCTTTTGTCTTTTTGACATTGTGAGCTCGAATTCTTCCTGCCATATGTAACATTGTAACATTAAGCAATTCCAGTTGCAGACACTTATATGACAATGTGCAGTGTTTTACTTCTTTTATGTGTATCATGACAGCAATTAGTTAACGAAGCTAACATATGTGTATGACCTTACTAACAGAGCTATTGAAACATGATGCACATTGTTCAGTGAATTAGTCTATGTGCAATCTATCATTTCTGTAGGATATTAAACAATTCTATCAATCAATTGAAGACGGCAATAAATCTACATTAATGCACAACAAGTCTCGGCTCTCTGCGCACGCCATGGTCACTTTGCTGTGTGGGAAAACAGTAGCTACATAGGTTTTATCAACGACGGCATGCTTACGCACTTAGGGTCAACAAGCTAAGAGCAGGGGTACACCCTCTTCCCTGGCCTATGTTCGACACTGATCACGAATTGGGTTGCGCGGGACTGCGTATGTGAAAACGGCTAGGGCTTCAAATGTGGGTAACGCGCAGTAGGATAAACAGCCCCGGGCCTTATAGGGAGAGACCGCAGAAAACTAATCCTACCCAAGCATCATCACCAAGGGTGGATTGGTGCAGCCAGCGCAATGGCCGCCTACACCGAAGCCCCCACTCGAACGACGCAGGTTCGAATAATGGACGGCTGCGACCAGGAAAAACCCTATGGGTCGAACAAAAGAAAACCTCCACCTACGAACAGTACTACTACAAAATTCCCCCAAATAAATATATAGGTTCGTGACTAACGGGGTTAAGGTAAAATGGCCGTAGTCCAACCTAACCCGTAGAAAACAAAATGACCCAATGCTCAAATGGAAATATGAAAGGCAATCGAAACCTACATGGCACTGATGTGTAACCAGCATGGAGGACTGTCGAGCTTCACGGTGGTGACACCTAGATAGCATGTACCAAAAATGAGGGATCGAGTGAGTGTGAGCAGGCGACAGCACGACAACGACAGAGCATGGAAATTGAAAATTACAATAGAATACATAACCCCTCGACCTCATACATATATACATGGTCAAACTCTTGTGGTGGGAAAAGTTAAAATCGGATGTCGGAGCGCATTGTATCGGAAGTCGAAAGTAAAATTCGGTCTGCAACGGCGGAAGTCCAAAATGCGAAGTCATCCACGAAGAAACATATGGCGAGGAAAACATCGGACGGAGGAGAGTTTTGTATCGGAAGTTGAAATCTTACTTCTTTCCGCAACGACGGAAGGCTGAACCAAAATCCATCCGCAACGGTGGGGGTAACCGGAAGTAAAGTCTAAATCGGAACAAAACAATTAACACATCGGTAAGATCGGCGCTTCCTTCATCCGCAATGGGAATTAAGCCAGAAGCAACAACACTTAAAGGCTTGGAAAGTTTAGAGCTTTGGCAGCCGCAACGGCAGAAAAGGAAAGACTTCGGGCAAGCGACTAAAGGATGACGCGTCGGCTGGTAAATCTCTTTATACATCGGGCGTTAAACCTCTTTGGGAGCCGCAACGGCGGAAGAAATGATCAGAAAAAATTTCGTTGCAAAACCACAAAGCATCCGACGTGAAAACAAAGAAATCGAAAAAAATAATTGAAGTCAAACCGAAAATCTATCTGTAGCGGCGGAAGAAGAAGTGACAATGGTTCTGATGCAAAACCAAAACCCAGCAAATTTCGCCAACCGAATCGGGAGAAAATTCGAAGTTAAAACTAAACATCCATCCGCAACGGCGGAGAAATAAATGACAAGTCTTTCCGATCTAAACCCAAAAATCAGCCGATGTGAAAGACCGACGGATCGAAAGATGGAAACGCATTTCCTTCCGCAACGGCGGAAGACCAAAACGAAGATTCACCCGCAATGGTGGAAGATCAAAAGAAAATACCTTCCGATTCAAGCATGCTTCAAATGCAATTAAAGGCAAATGATGAAGGTTTGATCAATCATTGAAATTCTTAATCATTTTAGAAAATTGAAAAATAGCTGTAGATCAATCCAAGCATAAGCAAGTCTTTCTGAAACGTTCTCAAACCAAATCCAAGAAGACAATCAAACTAATTCAAGCAAAAGGAGGGTCCTAATTTTTTTTGGAATTTTGGGAAATTGTTGCAGCTACAACACTGTGACAGGCTCGGAATGTCGTTTTGGTGCTAACCTTTTTCAAACTATCAGAATCATTCCCTGCATTTACCGATACATCGATGTCAAAATCTATGTTTTTCACAATAGTTTCAGCTACAAAGGTTGATTTTTTCTGACACTGTCCATGAAAATGTGTTAAAAACTTCTGATAGAACCACTGTCAGCACAAATCACAAAAAAAATTCGATGAAAATTGTCGGATGCAAATTCTAAGTTTTGTTGAGCACGTCGACTACAAACACTGAGTTTCATCGATAGTGTCGAAAAACTTGGTGAGAAATTTTGATAAAGAGAGTTGGCAAGAAAGGACGAGTTTCACTAATAGTGTCGGCTGAGAAGGCTAAGTTTTGACGACATGGTCAGCAGAAAATCATCAAACTCTTTCGATAACGACTTCTGCAAAACTCAGAAAATTCTTTCGATAAAGACTTCTCCCTTGGTCAAAACTTCAAAACTTGGCCAACAACACAAATTCAGCTAAAGAAAATCGGAAGCAACTCGCGAGTACTTTGCAACTATGTCAGGAGAACTCGCTAAGTTCTTATGATACATTGGTAGAACTAGCTGAGTTATGATCGGATACGTCAGTGAAAAATGATGAGTTGTTTCGATGTGTCATCTAAAATCGTTGATTTCTTCTGACACGTCGGAAGAAAAAGCTGAGTTTTCTAACTTAGCATAAATAAATCTTCTGGAGTAATCAAATAAAAACTAAGTTATGGAATAAAATTTCAAGGATAAAACCTATCTAAGGATGACTTCAGATAAAAATAGAAGGAGGGGCCCTAAAATGTAAAAAATTGGGGAAATAGTTGCAACAGCAATAAGTGCTTAATGAGATCATCATAAAATAAGATACATAAATAAAGAAGACTAACAAAATGTGAATTAATAGAAGAAATGCCTTATGTATTAAATTTTTGAATGTGTATTTTAAAAGGGTAAAAAAACAAAAGTAAACTTAATATATATATATATGTATTTAACTTTTGACTCGTTTACTACACGAAATAGTGTGATTCCATGAAGAGAATAGCTACAAGCAATTTCAAGCTAACATTGTGGATGTTTCAATCATTAAAAATATTTTGACTGCCAACTACCAAAACAATATCAACCGAGATCTTAGAGGTTATAAAGTTTGCGTCATCCCAAAATTACGTCATATTTTGAGTCCAACTTACGATTAATTAAAGATCAAGCAAGTAGATTGGATCACCATGAAATAAGAGAGAGTTTCCACACTTTGAGTATTTTATGGAAACAAGTTTTGGATTACTAGATTCTTAAATTTATTTCAAGAAATTGTATCACATGAACCACAGGAACCTATTTCAAATTATGGTTTGAAGAATGCCATGTTCAGGAGAATAAAAGCACAAGAATTCTTTTTTTGCTCCCTCATAAATAAGCTACCAATATACCATATATGTAAAATCTACTTACTACCTCGGCTGGAAAACAAAAAATGTGAGTAAATGACACTGTAAGTATCGATTCTACATCATAAGAACTGTTTATTAATGTTGCAGAGAGAAACTTCCTATGGCTTGGGATGTACCACAACAGAAATATAGACCACATAAATCAATTCCTTCCCAATATGCAAGAGAAACCAAACATCTAACACTAAAGGTTCTCGAATCATACCTTATTCTAGATGGTTGAAGTAGATCCCCGTTGAGCTTTTCCCAATCCTTCTTGTGCTATCAATTGCTCTCAGCAATAGCAAACAAGAGAAGCATGATATATAATATGGTGTTAGATATACTCTATCATATATAATCAATAATGTATAAGCAATTAAACACATCCATGGATTTAGTATTCATTTAAATGCACATCATTGGAAAGGAAAAGACATTTCTATTAATCAAATCAGATATTACACAAATTACAACCTCTGTTAGCATGTCTGCGAATCAGAGAAATCGAGTCCTCCACCTAGGCCTCCACTGGCCCTCCACCACCTCAATCCTCCATCTCTTGATAGCAAGCTGACAAGAAAAGGAAAGATTCGCAAGAAAACAAAGTGCTCCAAAGGGACAAAGGGATGTAGAATCAAGTATATGCAAGCAATGGCAACAATGGACTATAGTTTTGTTGCTCTTCAATTCCTCCTCTTCATTGTATCCAAGGGTTTCCTTATATAGTACTCCGAAGGGGTAATGGAGGGTCAAATCCGAGTGATATCAAGGCATATGGAAGGAAAAGAGTCAAGTGGTTTAGACACACATGAAGGAAAACTCCAAAAATATTTATATTTATGCACACATCTCGATGTACGCAGGTTTAAGGTCAAAAGCCACATATACACGTGAGTATGGGTTTAAAAGTCATGTACAACAATAAATAGGTGTTTCTAGGGATGAACTTGGAAATATCAAAAGTACAATATTAGTCCATGTGGTCTAAAGAGTCTGCAGAGGGACAGGGAAGGTCATAAACATGTGATTAACCATGTGTGGTAAAATCATCTATAACAGATGCCCCCTAATGTGTGAGGTCATAGGGGTAATGTGATGGCTGAAATACATTATAAAATCCATCCTAGAAGTGGAGTGATGAAGAACCACATTGAAGAATCAACCATCCAGAAGTATAGTACAATAATCAATCTTTCCATATGACTACAAATACATATAGCAGTCTCAGATACCTAAGATTACAATGGCCATGAATAGGCATGATATGGAAAATGTGACATGTGTGGTCATCGCCACATACAATATATAATAGAAAGAATCTCTGTGATTAAGATATACAATTGATCAGGATCTCCATAATGGTTGAAGATATAGAATGGATCAAGATCTCCATAATAGCTGAAAATATCTAACATACAATGGAATCAAGTCATGAGAGCTGAAATCTCATGAGCATTGGCACAATCAAGGAGGTAGAATATATGGAATTCCACAAAGCTAGAAAGTCTTCTACACAAACTGCTACGAGTACATGTCCTACTATGCGAATAAAGGTGTCGAGGTTGAACATAGTAGTCCATATTCTGATTACCAGTGATTGATGTATACGTTAACAGATGCGAGATCACCCACCGATAATGGAAATGGGAATAAAGGTACTAGAATGAAATCTAACAAGTGTGAATAGATGTGTTGAGGTTGAACACTTGGAAGAATCCATCGAGCAGGAGACATTGATATATTCCTGAAAACTGTCGATGGCGAGAGAACCTACCGCTGATAACTGTAAGTGTTAAGGCGCTCAAATGACTCTAGACTCTTGTTGGTCCTTGAAATTTTCTTTTATAATGGTTTTATTTACATTAATTTTTCACCTATTTACCGTAATTTACCACATCCATGTTCAATAAGGTTGTCTTTTACTTTTTTTATTAATTAAAATCTCATAAGTGTAAAATAAGACAAATATACTATTTTTATTTATTAAATGTCGTATTTTGCAGATAATAGACATTTTGCACTCCATTCATCCCCTTCTTCCAGTCCTAAGTTATGCACTAATTTTAATAACATGTTTCTTATTCGTTTACTGGTTGGATTTAACCTTATTCTCTAATTCTTGTTGGTTCCATGATATTTGCATATATAAATTAAAAGTCTGAGTTAATAATATGTCTTTAACATTGTTTCAAATTTAAACAAATAAACCATTAAGTAATAAAATATTAAAACGGTTATTATTATTATTATTTAAATTTATACTAATCCTTTTAAAATAAACATAACATAAAACAAATAAATAGTCATAGCATAAAACAAATAAATATAAAACATATTTTAAACCTTGTTAAAAACCATAAAACAAATCACGCTTTAATATAATTTTGGTTTGATTCTTAAAACAATTTGTTAGTTTGTTTGTAACAATGTTTTAAATAAACAATACTCATGTTTTTTGTATGCAGGTTCATGGATATGCACACCATGGATCGGCTTATACACAGATGATATAACCAATCATTTAACACACATCCAGTCTATTCAATGAAGCAGTTCGTGTGAAGGAGGCCAGGTACGGGAATCGGGCATTCAGTTCAACAAACCAACACTTAGCCTTCAACGTGACCAAGAAATTAGCAGAAAATCTGCTCAAAATCCATATTTATGAACAAATTTTAGTTACAGGTCATCCAGACGCCCATGTAGACCACATGTTTTTAACAGACAGTTGATTTTCAGGCTATATTTTTAGGAAAACTGAAGCGAAATTGAAACTTTTTGCACATGGGTTTTGTGTAGAATAGGATTATTTCAATCACCATGAAGAAGTTTCTCAAAATACAAATCGATTTGGGAGAAAATTGTGGTTTTCTGAAACCAAAGTTTCCAGAAATTCTAGTTGGTCGTTTTCTGAATTCGTTCCTGTTTTGATCGGTAGTTGTTACAGCAGTAATGAACCTGTATTTTTAGCAAGAGGTGGTCGAAATGATATCCATTGTAATCACCATATAAATATCTATTTGGTTTGAAGAGGAGAGGATAAAAATGCTTTGTAAAATTTGCTTTAGTTTAATAAAAAGTTTCTATTTCAGCTGTCGATGATCATTCTCGTTTCTCTGTTAATGATCGATGTCTGAGTAGCATAGAATGCATCCCCTGATTGTTGAGAAGGGCCCCTCAAAAACCATAGGTTCTATTTTTGTATATTCAACGGTTTCTTTTTATGTTTGTATCTAAGTCATTTCACTTTTTATATATCTATTACGTTTTCTTGTAAGCCATTTCATTTCTGGAAGCAAGTAATTTGTTTTCCTGTAGGTAGTACTTTGTTGTTTATAACATATAATTTCCTGCATTTTTAAGCAATTTATGCCTTCAGAATTCAGACGGCTGGCCAGTCATCCCTCTATTTAGACTCTTTTTTAGGCTTATGTTTGCACCTTAATGCTGACTGTTTTTCAACCTTTTGTTCGTACCTTAATGTAGACTGTCGTTTAGCCTTTAATTGGCACTTAGATAGAATTTTAATTCATTTTCATAATTTTTAGTGTTTTGTTTTTGTAGAAATAGTTAGTTAAGTTAGAGGTTAATTTTCTAGCATTCCACCGTGTTATCTAGCTAGTTAGGATTTGAATCCACCTCTAACAATTCATATTTAGTTCTATATTAACACAAACTAATTATTTCAGTTTTAATGATGATAAAATCATTTATATTCAACATAAATTTTATTGTTTAAGTGAAAAATAGTTCTAGTTTGAATTGAAACAACATAGTTTTATTTTTGTTTATGACTTAGATAGTTTATGAGTTACTTTCATTTGTTTTCATGCCTAGAACCTAGATTAGCTTAAGCTTGTTTAAAATGTTATCATACAATTTGTTGAATATTAGTTTGTCTCATTTCTGAAATAGGTTCACTATTCCATTTTCAGTTTTCATTTGAGTCCATAATCAGTCCTTCATTTTCAATTACACATCATTTTATTGTCTTAGGCTTTTGCTTTGTTAGTTTCATTTCTTTAAGTTATTTCATTTCAGTAGATGTAAAAGATTAGAACTCAGCTTCAAATTCAAGATTAATAGGTTCATTTAGATTTTAAAAATGCATTGGTTTGAAGTATTTTAAAGTTGTATGATAAAAGTTCACATAACCTAGTTTAATGTAGGTTTACTTTTCAAGTTGTAAATCAGCTGCATGATATTTTTATGATTGGTTAATATTCCTTAGTTTATGGTATAGTTTGCTGAAGAGGTAGAGTAAAAGTATCTTTTTTTTTCTGTTGTAGGTTTGCTTATAGATTGGATATATTTCAAATTATTGTTTTGTACTTAGTTGTAGATTTGGTTATAAAGCTCCAAGTTTAGTTTGCTTTGATTAGTTTACTATTTTGCAACACATTTATTTACACTTGGTCTTTAGAATAATATTTGTTTTTCTTTCTACGAATCCATAGTTACTTGTTTTTCTTTCTACGAATTTGCAATAAAATAGTTCATTCTTTTCCATAACTCAGTTGCACTTGCATTCTTAGATAGGAATTTACTTATGCATACATGAAATAGTCTCCAATTTATAATATAGATCAGATAATTTGCTACAAGTAGTTATTTTTGCTCTAATTCTTTAAATCGTTTTCGGACCAAGCGACTGCTTTCTAGATTAGTATCTGTAATTCCCTTCTATAGAATAGATTAGCATAGCGTTCAACTAGTTTGAATCTCAGTTATTAATCAGTTTCATGCCTTTATAGAATAGATTAATATAACATTAAGTTAGATTTTAAATTATAGTTACTTTTCAAGTTCTTAGTTAATTTCCTATTTTCATACATAGATTAAACTCTTGCATTTGAATTATGATAGTCATGCATGTAGATTAAAATCATATAGTTGCATGTTAGCGCATTTTCATCTTTAGTTAGTTTAGGTTAGTTCAAGCCTTCAATCCTGCACATATAGTGTTTGCATCTCACAAGCTACCTTCCCCGGTTGACAACTAAGTGTTGAATTAGATAGTGAATATTTTATCCAACATTTTGGCGTCATTGTCGGGGAGGTGCTAAAGGAATAGGAGTCTAGGTAGATAAGGGTAGATGTGTTGCCTTTACATTACACAGTAAGGGGGAGGGGAAACGATAAGATGTAGAGATGACTTCAGTATGGAATTTCTATGGTGTGATAGCCTCACGCATCCACTTTAGTGGGTCTCCCCAAAGCTTTGTTGTTCTTTTTTTGCACAAGTGTGTTTACTTCACACAAAGTTTGATTTACTTCTCTTAAGTGTACTTTTTGTAAATTTAGGTAATTTACTTTCCTGCAATTTAATCTTATATGCAAGTGTGTTATCTATTTAAAAATCTTAGGTATTGTATTCAGATATGTTACATTTGGTTCATTTCGTTTAGGTATGGTTACATTTGTCATAAGGTATTTTCTTTTCAAATATGTGATATGTTTCATAATTAGATTCCAAATAAATATATATATATATATAAAGAAAATTTTGGGTGCAGTAAGAGCCCCAACCACTAATCCTTGTGTGAATCAATACTTACCAACGAAGACATGGATTCAGATAGGACCATCAGTTTAAGAGAACTCTCTCAAATCCTAGCGGCAGCTAGTAATTATTCTCACTAGGTAAAAACCATCTTGACAACAATTGAGAGCTTATCAACCGCTCTCAAAATAACATATGAACCAAAATCCCAAGAACAACAAAAAGATGTTCTTTGCAAGACTGCAAAAGAAGTTGATACATTGGGGATTACATCCGAAGGAGAGAAACCGAAAATTAAAGAGTTCTTTACATTTAAGCTAACAGATCCATCATATGTTCAAATAACTGCTCAACTAGAAGAAGAGGATATGTATGACATAGATAAGGAAGGTGGGTACCAAGACTACATCGAAAGATGGTTTCAGGAGGTAACTCAACCGCAATACCATTCCTTCATTCTACACCTATTGATGCAAAGAAAAGTAAGTTGGTTGAACTTCCACATTCAGGTAATCACTGCAACAATGTTTTCATATGTGAATAAAGGTACAATTCTCATTTTGCTTTGCACTCGGTGTCATTGAAAAATCTCATATACTTGAATAAACACGTTTTCTTTCTTCTTAGGCTAGGGAAATTTATATATATATAAATAAAATTTTGCATTCTTAGTTTAGGGGATAATGCAACTTCGGTTTTTTTTTTCTTTTTCAAAGAAAAGAACTAAGAATAAAATCATGTTAATGACTAAACCAAAACAATTTTACATCATTATTCATTTTCATACATACTATACTAGTTACTTAAGACCAACTTTAAGTATCATAGGAATTTGTCATAAATTAAGATCTATCTAAAACCTAGAGGTCACTCGTACATCCTAGCTTCATTATCAGGGCATGTTATTTAAGGATCTTTACTACAGGGTAGCATAAGGGTGAACAAAATTCTTAGTTTGAGGGGAATGATAATATAACTCTATATGAAAGAGGTGAGATTTGGGAATAGAGACACCTTTCATTCATCATCTTATGACTTAATCTACTTTACAGTAAATCCATCAATCATATGTATCTTCGATTCATAAGATTTGTCTTGCAGCCTTTATTTTGGTTCCATGATAATAAAAAAGAGGAGACTAAATTTCCTCCAATCCATATACCATCCCATTTTGTAGCATGGATTTTAGAGTTGTTCCCCCACCCCTCCTTCATAGGAAAAATCATTTGTCAAATATCTATGCGAACTGGAAACATTGAGACAAGAGCCTCTGATAGAAAATGGGTCTAAGAGGTTAACCCGCTGGGGTACTGAACAGGCTCACTGGCAACAGGTACCATCCTGTGGTATGACCAGGTAAACTCGACGGGGTACTGAACATGCCCGAATGAAAGAGGGGAATTTTCTTGGGAAGGATAGCTTGCTAAAAAGAGAGAGAAAAAGTCTAAAAAAAAGAGACAAAAATATATGAAAATGGCTCTGTGATAATAAAGGTTGTTGTGGGTCTACTGGAAGAAGGTATGCATGGTTGATCTAAAATCAACTCCATCAATCTGCCATTCGAGAATGTTTGTAAGTTGCACTTAAGACCGTCTTGTATAAATTCATACCATACCTAGGATGTCACTATCCTAGAATTGGGACCCGTAAACTTAGGAGTCTAATGAACTCGAAATGCAAACTCTATCCATAATTACTTGAATGACGATAAACCTTCAAGAAGTAGCAAGGATGATTGGTTTTCTATAGGCTTTATAAACTATCTATACCCTCATGTTTTTATTTTATTTTAATCGACTCTTAATTCATTCATGGCATGAGGACATGCCATACCTTCGGTCTTGGGGAGGGAGTCTCAATTAATTTATATGGTCTCCATAAGCATGAATTATTACTAGTGGCAAAATTGTATGTATTAAGAAAACTTAAATAATACGAAGTTGTTTTGGTCATCTCATAACATAATTTTTTTTTATAAGTTTTAGTTTTCATGTAGAATAAAGATGGCTTTGTTTTTCTGAATGATTGAATATAAACTATTTATGATCAAGTAGATTTTTTAAATAAATGAAAGACCACTTCCAATTCATTCATGGCATGAGGACGTGCCATACCTTTGGTCTGGGGGTATGTTGGCTCTCGAAATTGTCTTTTATAATAGTTTTATTTACTTTAATTTTCGACCTATTGACCGTAATTTAATACATTTATATTCAATAAGGTTGTCTTTTACTCTGTTTTATTAATTAAAATGTGGTAAATGTAAAATAAGAGAAATATGTTATTTTTATGTATTAAATGTAGTATTTTACACATAATAGACGTTATGCACTCCATTCAGCCCCTTCTTCTAGTCCTAAGTTTTGCACTAAGTTTAATAAAATGTTTCTTCTTGGTTTACTGCCTGGATTTAACTTTGTGCTCTAATTCTTGTTGGTTCCATGATATTTGCATATCCAAATTAAAAATCTGAGTTAATAATATTTCTTTAACATTGTTTCAAATTTAAACAAATAAACCATTAAATAATAAAATATTAAAACGGTTATTATTATTATTTAAATATATGCTAATCCTTTAAAAATAAACATAACATAAAAAATAAATAGTCATAACATAAACCAAACAAATATAAAACGTACTTTAAACCTTAATAAAAACCATAAAACAAACCACGCTTTAGTATAATTTTTGTTTGATTCTTAAAAAAATTTGTCAGTTTGTTTGTAACAATGTTTTAAATTAACAATACTCATGTTTTTTGTATGGAGGTTCACGGATATGCACAGCATGGATCTGCTTATACACAGATGATATAACCGATCATTTAACACACATGCAATCTATTCAATGAAATGGTTCACGTGAGGGAGGCTAGCTACAGGAATCCAACATTCAGTTCAACAACCCAACACTCGGCCTTCAACATGGCCAACAAACTAGAAGAAAATCCACTTAGAATTCGGATTTATGAAAAAAAATTAGTTACAGATCATTCGTACATTCATCTAGACGTCCATGCAGACCACATGTTTTTAACAGAAAGTTGATTTTTTGGCTATATTTACGGGAAAACAGAAGTGAAATTGAAAATTCTGAAACATGGGCTTTGTGCAGAATAGGCCCATTTCAATAATTTTGAGAAATTTTCGCAAAATACAAATCCATTTGGGAGAAAATCATGGTTCTCTGAAACCATATTTTCTAGAAATTGTGGTTGGTCATTTTCTGAATTCGTTCCTGTTTTGATGGGTAGGTGTTACAGCAGTAATGAACCTCTATTTTTAGCAAGAGGTGGTCTACCTGATCTCCATTGTAATCATGATATAAATACCTCTTTGGTTTTGAAGAGGAGAGGAGAAAAATGCTTTCTAAATTTTGCTTTGGTTTAATAAAAAGTCTTTATTTTAGCTGTTGGTCATCATTCTCATTTCTCTGTTAATGATCGGTGACTGAGTAGCGTAGGAATGCATCCCCTGATTGTTGAGAAGGGCCTCTCAACAACCAGAGGTTCTATTTTGGTATATTGATCAATTTCTTTTTATGTTTGTAGCTAATTCATTTTGTTTTTTTATATATGTAAGTCATTTCATTTCTGCAAGCACTTAGTTTGTTTTCCTGTAGGTAATACTTTGATGTTTATAACATATAATTTCTTGCATTTTTATGCAACTTATGCCTTCAGAATTCATACAGTTGGCCATTCATCCCTCTGTTTAGACTGTTTTTCATTCTTTTGTTCGCACCTTAATGTAGACTATTTTTCATCCTTTTGTTCACACCTTAATTTAAACTGTCGTTCAACCTTTAATTCACACTTAGACATAATTTTAATTTATTTTCAGAATTTTCAGTGTTTTGTTTTTGCAGAAATAGTTAGTTAAGGTAGAGGTTAATTTTTCAGCATTCCACCGTGTTATGTAGCTAGTTGGGATTTGAATCCATCTCTAACAATTCATATTTAGTTCTATATTAACACATAGACTAATTATTTCGGTTTTAATGATGATAAAATCCATTTATATTCAACATATATGTTACTATTTAAGTGAAAAGTAGTTTTGGTTTGAATAGAAACAACATAGTGTTATTTTTGTTTATGACTTAGATAGTTTATGAGTTACTTTCATTTATTTTCATGCCTAAAACCTAGATTATCTTAAGCTTGTTTAAGATGTTGTCATATAATTTGTTGAATATTATTTTATCTCATTTATGAAATAGGTTCATGATTCCATTTTCAGTTTTCATTTGAGTCCATAATCAGTCTTTTATTTTCAGTTACACATCATTTTATTGTCTTAGGCTTTTGCTTTGTTAGTTTCATTTCTTCAAGTTATTTCATTTTAGTAGATGTAAAAGATTAGAACTCAGCTTTAAATTCAAGATTAATACGTTCATTTAGATTTGCATTGGTTTTCAGTATTTTAAATTTTGATTATAAAAGTTCACATAACCTAGTTTAGTGTAGGTTTACTTTTCAAGTTGTAAATCAGTTACATGACATTTTTATGATTGGTTAAGATTCCTTAGTTTATGGTATGGTTTGGTGAACAGGTAGAGTAGAAGTATTTTGTTTTTTCTATTGTAGGTTTTCTTACAGATTGAATATATTTCCAGTTAGTGTTTTGTACTTAGTTTTAGATTTGATTATAAAGCTCCAAGTTTAGTTTTCTTTGATTAGTAAACTGTTTTGCAATGCATTTATTTACGCTTGGTCTTAAGAATAATATTTTCTTTGCTTTCTATGAATCTGTAGTTACTTGTTTTTCTTTCTATGAATTTTCAATTAAATAGTTCATTGCTTTCCATAACTCGTTTGCACTTGCATTCTTAGATAGGCATTTACTTATGCATACTTGAAATAGTATCCAATTTATAATATAGATCAAATAATTTGTTGCAAGTAGTTATTTTTTCTCACATTAGTTAAATATTTTTCGGACCAACTGACTACTTTCTAGATTAGTATCTATAAGTCCCTTCCATAGAATATACTAGCATAGCATTAGACTAGTTTGAATCTTAATTATTAATTAGTTTCGTGCCTTTATAGAATAGATTAATATAACATTAGGTTAGATTTGAAATTATAGTTACTTTTCAAGTTCTTAGTTAATTTCATGTTTACATAGATAGATTAAATTCTTGCATTTGAATTATGACAGTCATGCATGTTAGCACATTTGGATATTTAGTTAGCTTAGGTTAGTTCAAGCCTTCAATCCTGCACATATAGTGTTTGCATCTCACAAGGTACCTTCCCGGGTTGACAATTAAGTGTTGAATTAGATAGTGCCTATTTTACCTGACAACTCCTATCCCATAATAAATGATCTGAAGCCAATGGGATGGAATCCGCTAGAAGGAGGGAAGTAAGGCATCCCCCATCAACCAACACGAGGTACTCAGCAATGCTGTATAATGTGGAAGAACTTGAACAATATGTGCACGAACCAGTAATAGTACCGGGAATAACTGATATGCAAAGTCAAGACAACTAAGATATGGTCGAATAAAGCTTCAACTTCCTTCAAAAAAGAGCATAAAGGAAAATGATGATTGAATGTAGGAAACATAGACTCGATATGCAAAACTGGGACATCTCTATGGCATAAGAGGCATCAGCAGAGGCTCCATAGAAACTGGAAGCTTAACCAGTCGGTGGAGATAAAGTCAAAGAAATGAGTACAGCTCCTAAATTCAAACTAGTAACCCAACCAATGGATGTGATATATAGTACTCTGTTCAAAGGCCACATGACTCGACTGTTGCCAAAGATAACATCTTTTCCTGTCTTGGTTTTTTTTTGGGGGGGGGACTTTTTTAGATATTTTGAAACTCTTGAAAAAGAATAAAAGTGCTTTATAGTTACAAATATAGGAGGAGATGAGTGTCAGGGGTCAAACAAACTAGTTCCCAATAGCGGAACATACCTATGCTCAATGCAAGGAAACATGTGCAGGATAATAACACTCTAGGGAAAGTCCCCTCCTAGTAAAAAATGGGGAATCAAGCTGCAAAATATATATAAAAATTCTCTACTAGGCTAGACATGAGACAAGCTTGGGCTATATGGTTGATAATCAAAGTCAGGGAAGCCAGCATAAGGCTCAATAAGGCAAGCAAAAATCATGATAATGCAATTACAACTTGACATATACAAGGGATTCTTGGGGGAATGGCCATCATAAATTTCAAGAGGAGTATCAAGCTCTTGCTCAAATTCATGGCATACTATACAAAGAACTCCCACACCCTAAATGAGAAATGTCGGCATGGGCACCAGCTGCAACATAGGATTTAACTAGGGTACCCATGTATGGGAAAGATCTACCATTCATATAATGTCACTTTTAAAAGCAGGAAGAAGGTTACGTGACAATATGGAATGGGTTTGTGCCTAAGGTTAAGATGAAACGGTCATAAGGTCATGCAAAATGCAAGCGGATGTGAAAACCTAACCTATATGCCAGTTTAGACATAATACATTTCATAGGCACGAACGGGTTGAAGACATGGTCAAACCACACTCAAAACAGGATCCTACAACATCAAATTAGTTCAAACGGTCCAAAAACGGTTAGAAATGGTCAAAAACTGTAGAAAGTGGGTAAAAATTTCAAACATTTTCTATAAAATAGTGAAAAATTAAAAATTTTCATACCATTTTGAATTTTTACCCACCATAGTGCATTTGAGCTCAAAACTTTAGAAGTGAATTCTAGGAGCATTGTCCGACAGAATCCCTCCACATTTGATCCAGGTAAATTCCCTTGCCCCTCTCTTTCATTTTCATGCAAATTTTTTAATTTTTCATGGTCCACTTAATTTTTTGAGCCATCCCAACTTGGGTGTTTCGGAACACGTTGAAATCGGGATTTTTTTCGCATATGGGGCTCACCATATGCAAAAAATGCCTCGAAACCTATGTACATACACGGTTGTTTTGCAAATAGTCATGTATAGGGCCGTGAACAAGGATTTAATGGGAAAATAATAATCCAAAACTTGGTTTTTTGTGCAAGATGGTGCTAGTATGGAGAGAGAGTGAACATGGTGATGTTGAGGAAGCTGTTTAAGTTGACCTCATGGCTCAACTAGCATTACAAGCATGTGGTTTATACAAGTTTTGGTGTCTTTGCAGCTTGAGGGAAAAGCCAAGACTACTCCAGTTGCTGGTAGATTACTGGGATCTAGAGTCTGAAACATTTTCGATACATGGAATGTCGCTCAACATTAGGTTGAGGACATATATTTCATCACAGGTTTTTCCCGATGAGGGGAGGTGGTGAACCTATGATCCCATGGGCCAGGAGGCAGGCTGACCATAGACAACTACATTGTTGTGTATTTCCTTCCCAATATAGAAAAGGTTGGGAGTCAAATCCCTAAAAAATCAATTCAGATTCTAGTGCTAAAATCCATACTCTTGGGCTTAGGCAGGATTGTAGGCTTGGATTCACTCCACCATGCCTCACGACCTATGATTTTTTATGTGATAGAGTGTATGCGGCCTACAATATATGAATGGAGTACTACGCTGCTAAGCAACATGAAACAACAGCTCAGTGACTGCAAGATGGGAAGGGTGCAAAATTTTTGGGTTTGGCAGTATACTGAGCACATTCTTGTTTGAGCAGGTGCCAAGGCTAATCCCTAGAGTAGACATTACTCCACATGGATTCTGGGATCCATCTCAGTGAGGCTGGGCTAATGTCATGTGTAGAATGGGAGGTGGAAGGGTGGCTAACCCCTACCCATCAAAGTTCTTTCCATGCTGGCGGAGACAAATCGTCGCCATAGATGACTACCCATATGCAGGGATAGACTTCCATAGAGACCCATATATGCCTCTACCACTAAGGGAGGCTTATGGAGATATAGGTAGCGAATCCCAAACCAACTTTTAATTTTTGAATTATTTAATTTTTTGTGTTTTTTGATATATTGAATCAAAAGACATGTTTTTTGTGTGATGACACATAGTGACACTCTGTCATGTATATGCAAATGTAGGACCATGATGGCTAGATGGATTTCCTCATCATCGATGGAGGGGAAGAGGTGATGATATCACAGGTGTGGATGCAAAGCATACGCTCCAGATCAGTCACATGAACTTTGTTTGGTTGACACACAGGGTACCGATGGCGCAAGTCGAGGACTTTCCTGAGGCCATGCAGCACCAAGTGGTTGGAGTACCATGAGCATGGGTTCGATTGTTCCCCCAGTTAGCTAGATCTATAGTGTGCTATCATGATCAACACCCTCCTCCACCTCAGGCTTAGAGACCTGGGTGTATATTTTTTGAATGACCGTGTAGTATATTTTGGTGGCTCGGAAGCCCCAATTTTTTATATGACACTTATGTATTATGAAGTCACCTTTTTTTTAACTTAATGAAAAATATTTATGATGATGGATTATTATTTTATTTACATGTGTAAAAATGTGTTTGTGATATGCTTATGGTCTGTGAAACAAATTCCAATCTAACACATAGTTAGCATATGAATCAACAACTTGATTAAAATTTCTTGGAACATGAATGTATGTTATACTCTCAAATTGTCGTTCTAACAATCTAACATGCAAGAATCTTCATAATAATGTCAGATCCCTAATACAATACAAGCCATTAAGTTGTGAAACCACTAACTGTGAATCAAGACATACCTCAAAAGAAATGACACCATGTGAAATGGCATCATGCACTAGCTCAATAACGACACTATATTTAGCAACATTGTTTGATGAAGGCCATAAACATATGCCTCCTGAAGAAAATACTTGACCCTAAGGAGTATATATCACCCAAGCAGCCGAAGCTGAGTTTTGAGTGTGGCGGCTAGCACTATCAACAAATCCTATGTAAACGGAAGACTCCATCGGCATCTGCGATAAGAAATGAAATCTAATCAACAAAATTTATAACCATAAGAAAAACTAACTATGCAATGAAAAAATGTACAATAATATACAAAAATCAGCCCTAGCTGAAGATCATGCATAGTATTTTTTGATATAGAGCTCATTTCTAGGCTCTGCCAAGGTTGTCCCTTCATAATCAATAGGATCATAGGTTCCTTTCTCTACGACATGCTTAACTAAGCAAAGACAATGCCACATGGGATTAAACTTTCCTTCCCCCAAGGGTTCTTTAGCTTGATCCCACAAAATGACCAAGTCACCTTCACTAAACCTCCTCAGATGGACAGACTTATTATAATCGACCTTAACATGATGCTTGTTAACCTCAAGAGCCTCTAAGTCATCTCAACGTTGCTCATCAAGCTTCTCTAAGTGGACCAAATGTTCTTCCAATGCAGAAGTGTCTGGTAAAAACCCCACAACTATCTTCAAAGAAGGGATTTCGCATTCAACTGGTAATACTCACTCTGCCCCATGCATAGGCTGATAGGGAGAAAAATCCATGGAAGTATTTACCGTGGTTCTATAGGCCCATAGAGTAGGATACAACATGATGTGCCAATTATTGTTACTTTGTGTGATGGTTCGTTAGAGAATAGACTTAAGTGACTTGCTCACTGCTTCAACCTATCCATTCTCTTGAGGGTGATAAGAAGAGGAGTGCTCTTACTTATATCCTAACTTGGAATCCAACTCTTCCATCATTTTGTTCTGAAAGTTCCTTCCATGGTCAGTGACAAGCTATCTTGGAATGCTAAAGAGGGTGATAATCTGGTTGAAAATGAAATGCACAGTTGTTTAACTATCGGATTTAACTATGGGCATAGCCTCTTCCCATTTCATGAAGTAATCGACAGCCACAATAATATGATGGTGCCCCTCAGCCGAGGCTAGGTTGCAATCCATAAAATCAAGCCCCCATTTAGTGAAGGGACCGACGATGATAATAGGATGCAATGGGGTTGGATGCAAGTGCATATTACGTGCAAACACCTGGAAAGGGTGGAACTTCTTTACTACATTAATGCAATCCTTAAAGACAGACGACCAAAAATAGCCCACTCTCAAGATTTTTTGGGCTGTAGAAAGCCTAGATAAATGACCACCACACGCCCCTCCATGGAAATCATTAAGCACAACCTCAGCCTCATCATAAGTTAAACAACAACGTAAAATGGAATCCACTCCACAGTGGTACAAAGTATCACCCACTATGAGGTATTTCTTTGCTACATGACGTAGTCGTCGTTGCTCATCCCGTGAGAGGTGAGTAGGGACCTTCAATGTTTGAAAATACATGATAATATCTCTGTACCAAGGGTCCACGGTTGAGATGAGTAATATATTCTCATTGAAAAAAGAATCCTCATAAACTTCCTCTTCCTCCAAATTTGGGAAATATGAAATGATCTCAGCAAAGATTAACGATTTCTTCGATTTTGCTGAAACGAATTCGAGATCAAACTTTTGCAAAATAAAAATCCATTTATTATATTTTCCCCCAATCATCCTTCTAGTGAGGATGAACTTAAATGGATTGATGCAAGATATGACCAAAGTTTGGTGAAGGATAATGTAATGCCTCAAACACTGAACTGCATGAACAGTGGCTAAGGCTAGCTTCTCCACATAGGAATAATGAAGTTCTGCATCAATAAAGTTATGACTCAAATAATATATGACATGCTCATGGAGCTCCTCATCATCTTGAACCAAATACATACCAACCGTCTCCTGAGATGTGGCCACATAAATAAAAAAATCACTGCAATAATCCGGTGGACTAAGCATGACGGTCATTTCTGAGGCTTTCTTAAGAGCATTGAAAGACTCTTGGGCTCTCTCATCGTAGTAAAAAGGGGTGTCCTTATTCAACAAACACATGAAGCCTTTATTCAAGTTGGAAAATTTAACCATAAACCTTCGTAAGAAGTTCACCATACCTTGTAAACACTAAAGGTGTCGAATATTACGCGAGGGAGACAATTGAAGTATTGCCTCAACTTTTAAGGGATAGACTCTAAGACCCTTCTTGGATACGATGAATCCTAGTAAATGACCCACTTTCACGCAAAATATGCACTTATGAGGATTTAAACGAACTTGTTAGTGATAGCATCTTTTGAACACTAATCGCAACTGGTAAGGATGATGCACTCTCAACCGAGAGTGAGCAGTGAGATCATCCAAATAAAATTTGATAATATTTTTAAGATCATAAAGATCAAGGTCATGGCCTACTGAAACATAGCTCCAACTTTTTTAAGGCCAAAGGGCATTTTTCGATATGCAAAAGATCGCCAAGGACAAATAATTGTGGTCTTGTCTTGATCATCGGGCTTAATTTGTATCTGAATATAAACAGAAAAGCCATCCATAAAATAAAATACCTCACTTCCCGCACACTCATCCAAAATCTGATCAATAAATGGTGTAGGGAAATTTTCTTTAGGATGGGATCGATTTAAATCATGAAAATCAGTGCATATTCAGATCACTCCCTATTTCTTACCCACTAGAACATGATTTGAAACTCACTCCATCAAGGGAACAAGATAAATAAAACCAGTTTTGAGTAGTTTTTCTATCTCTACTTTAATGGCGGGTTCTTTTCTAGGATTCGCGGCATGCAAACGCTGTCGTATCAGTTTCGCGTCTAGATAAGTCTTGATCTCATGTTTGATAATATGAGGGTCTATACCTAGAATTTCTTCGTATGAACAAGCGAAAATATCATCTAACTCCTTAAATAGCTCAGCATACTCTTTAATCTCATCGGGTGAACAATCCTCCCCAATGTAGACATTCTCAATCTTACCAGGATCACAAGAAATGTTGATAGGAATCATTGGTGACAGGTTAGCCATGTTCCCTTCAGCCATCTAACCATGAGAGCTTAATGATACACGGTGCTACCAACCTTCTCTCTTAGAATCTCCCTAAATTCATCACACTCTAAACAATCAAGCTTAGGAAGGAAATATGATCTATGGTGCAACTCTTCCCAAGGTTGTTCAATTCCAGACATAGCCTCAAGAATAGCTTCATATAATGGAAAAACATCATCAAGGAAGTCATGAGAGTGAGATGACTCTAATTCCCATGTAGGTGGCACATAAGGGTCCTCCTCCTCTATCCGCGAAGAGGAAGGACTAGGCTCTACAACATGATCAATATTTCCTTGATATGCCACCATTGTTGCAGGAAACAACACATCTGTCTCAATAGGCCTACTCGAAGTACTCGGTGAAGGAAGAATCCAAGGATCTTCCATATAGGTAGTGCGAAAGGGTACCAAATTCAATGAGGATGAATCCCCACCAAGACTAGACCCAATCAAAAGAATGGGCGCAGGACAACTAAAGATTCCCATAAGGGAAGGATACATACCCACACCCACATTCTCAGTTGTCGGCTGAGAATGATTGATAATCGGGATAGAAGCTCTCGATGATACATTTACACTCGGATTCTGGAAATAATTTTGATCAATAGTAACGATATTCCTATTAAATGAAAATAAAACCACTCGAAATAGGGAAGAGGCTACATATTGCATATTGTATATCCAGTTCCTACCCAACAAAATATTGTAGTCAAGGAGCACATCAACCACCTTGACCTTGATCGCGAGAGTCTTCCCTCCCAATTAGACCTTTAGAGAAGGAAGTATACCATGCAGTTGAAATGATCATCCATCGAAAGATGTCAACATGTTGGTAGACTGAGACAATGTGGGAGAACCTAAGCCCTTTCAATAGTACAAATACATCACAGAAGCGGCAGTGCATTCATCAATGACAGTATGCATGATGGTGTTGTTGAGACACTCTACACGAATCAAAAGAGACACGTAGTAAGGAAAGAGAGGTTATACTCCCATGGTTTCAAATTTGATAATGGAAGAAGAGCTATCATCACTAACCCCAAGAGAAGACAACAAGGCCTTTCTCTACAAAGGACAATTCTGAAGCGCTTCTAATGTGGACATCACACAAGGAATTTGGCCCAAATCCTTGATAACTAAATATTTCTTGGCGGCTCGGGAATTAGGATTATGCCTCGAGTGCTTCAAGAATCCCTTTGGAATGTGAGGAGGAGCTTCAGGTTTATCCATGGGATTTTCAATTCGCAAAGGGCTCTTGGGTGGGGAAGGTTCTTTCCCAAGGTTTGGTTGTGATGAACCATAATATTTCGTATGTGTCACAACTTTGGAAACTTTCACCATGTTGATACAACCATGACCACTAATGGCCTCTAGTGGGTTTTGAGTTCCAACAGACGCACAACTAGGATCAATGGTCCTCGAGTTCATATTTTGATTATTACGTAAAGGATTAGTAAACATAGCTAGGCCTTGTGCTATGAACTTCGAGGCATCCTCCATACGAGGGCATAACTGAGTGAGGTGATTGTCCTTACACAACTTACTAGGAAACTTCACCTTACGTTTAGGTTGCTTGTCCCCCCTTAGCATTATTCGTGTTCTTGTCATGATTATTACCATTTTCATTTTTATTCCCACCCTTACGTTTATTTTTTCCTTTTTTTATTATTATGTCTAGGCTGCTGGTTTCCTTCTGTGGTTCGTCGTTTGCACTGAAAGCACACTCGCTGATTGGGTAGGTTAAGACGAAGTCATGGCTTATCCTGATGCAGGCTGGTTAATCGATAACTGGCTAACTTGTTTCGTAACTAAGTCTGCAGGATTGGTACTTGTGGAGCCAACAATACCATCATCATGTGGCTCTATTTTAATATTGGGGTCGAAATTGGATCATGGAGCATTCGGGATAATCTCATACAAGAGTCTGGATTGAACATAGATCAAATCATCCTTGGTCCTCATTTTGAACGATGGATGTAGAAACATCCTTCGCAATGTAAGGTAATAATGACTTGAGGGACTACTCTAGAAGCAAATATGGTGGTTTAAAGGCTTTAATTAATCGTTTCCTTCTACGCCACTCTTGAATATGGTCCAAAATATGCATGGCCTTGTCTTTCCAAAAGGTCGATAAGAATTCGGTATCGGCTTTGTAACATACGGGTAGCTAGAAATGATTAAGAAAATTCATGGCAAGGTCATCAAACGTAGCATAATCCCCCCAATAACTCTATATACCATTTCAATGCAGGAACCGTGAGGGTGCGTTGAAATAGCCTCAAATGGATGAAATCATCATGTAAGGAATTGGAATAGCACCAAAGGTGGAAGGTAGTGACATGCTCAGTAGGATATTCACCATCCTTACCTTTGAACTTGGGAATGTTCGAAGGAAGCTTGGTAGTGACTGCCATCCATGCTAGATTATGAGACACATGATCATTCGTCAATATCGAAAAATTGGGTAAGTTCATGGTTGCAAGGAAAGGGAGCCTAGATTGAGCCAATCGATGCCACGCTCCCTGATAGAACTGGTTTTGATAGGATTTATTGATATAGATACCATGGCCTTGGCATATGGGATAATAACCTCCTCCCATTTGACCCATGAAGGGCTGCATGGAAGCATTGTAATGCAGAGTACCCTGATTGTGATGTGCTACAAAGCCATAATTAGGAGAGTAAGTAGGTTTTTTATACCCATACCCATATGATTGATAGTTTTGTCTGTAATAAGGTCCATAAGAAGGTATATGTGAAGCTCCATAGTTTGGACAATAATATGTTCCACGAGATGGTCCATAAGATGTCCCATGTGAAGGTACATGTCCTATTGACGTGGAAGGAGGAACATGGCCTTGCGATACTACATTGTGAATAAGATTAGAACGGACATGACTAGTAGCGCTATTCTGGCCATAAGGCCCAAACGGATTAGGGGGTGGATGGGTCATTAAAAAAGCATTTGAAGGTACTAGTGTCGAAGATGATGGAACATGTGAAGGAATGTAAGTAGTGTTCCCAATGTTCACATGTCTTGATTCTGGTATTTGAATAGGGTTACTAACCCTAGGCCTAGGATGGGCATGTGAAGATGCCTCAACCACAGGGATGGAAGGTGCAATGTGACTAGTGCCCACAATCCTCTTCGCATGGAAAGGAATGGGATTTCCCCCAGGCGTAGTGCCAGGGTCAAATTACAACTCGGCATGATATGCCAGATCGGACTCAAGGATATCAAGCATGCCATATCTAGCGTTACTAGTGCTTGTGGGTTCATAGTGAGTCTTGTTGCCCGAAAGCCAATACTGGCGACCTGTGAATGAGGGATCATAAGAAAATTGTGAAGGATTCTCATGTGGCGGATCATATGTGCAAGTAGGATCACCCTCCCCAGCCTCGTGAGGTGGAGAGGACATCTCTGGAATCTCATCCTCATAATCTCTGATGGTGTGTGAATCAAAGTGAGAAGTAGTCCACCCGCAATATCTGGTTCTCTCTCCCAAAGGAGGAGGAGATGTAGAAGGAAGAAGTCCTTCTAAATGACAATAATGGTGAGGTGCCACACCTAAATCCACAATGACTCAATAAAAATAAAATACTCAATATAACTACGCAACCCTAAGAAAACTAGCGTGCACAGAGCATACACCTAAAAAATGTAAATTTGAATCACAAGCAAACCAAGGGTAGGATATTTGATCTCTCAAATGAAGAATGTATGTCTCTCCTAGGACAGGATTGAGACTCCCATACAGAACAAGCAGAGGTTCGTAACCAATTATAGTGGCCCTTAGCTTCAATGCATATAGAAAATGTGTTGTCCGACCCCTACCTAGCTAGGACACCTGTAGAATAACCTCTACAAATACCCCCTTGATAACCTCGGTAAGGAAACTAAGGTCACCTCAATATAACCAATTCTCAGGTAGACATTTGTAGGAAAGATTGACCGTATGGGCAGGGTAGAAAATCCCGAAGCCTGAAATCACAACTGTTACCCCAGGGGTGCACTAGCCAATACCTCAAAGGCCTCCAGATACGAATACAATCCTAGGAATATCTTTGGTGCTCACAGAAAGTAACCAAGGTTCATCCCAGTCACAATCACATGCCCTTCCTCATGCTTAACTCCTATTTAAGAGGAGCATCCTAAGAAACACTAATTATACCAAGGGTTTCACACTTTCACTTGGATAGACACCTAATTGCTTTGTTTAGTGGTCTTGGAGAATTAACTTACAATGTACTATTCCAAGACCCTAAAACCTAATCTTGTTGATGCACCCTAGAAAAAAAAGAGTGTAATTCATTTTATTATGCGTCAATTTTAATTGGATGTATTACTCAAAGGGTAAATGGACGTGAAACTAATGAAGTTATGACGCAACAAGAAGTAAAATGCACACCTAACAAGCAATGCAAATGCACTGTGTAGAATGAAAAACAGGGTATGCTACTACGTGAAGTGCAATATTTTTCCTTCAAATGTATATCCAATCATTTCTATATGAAAATATGATTATAATTCACTAAGAAAACCTAATGCAAGTACCATGCTAATCCAAAATGCAAGCAATGCATAACTATGCACAAAGAAAAATATTTTTGAATTTTTGAATTAAATGAGATATAAAAGCAAAAGGATGACTCTACCACGCTTAGACTCTACAAACAATCACAAACAACAGTCAAGCAAAGCACCAAGGTAAAAGTGACCTAATGCACTAATCTCAAAACAAAAATTAGAAAATGAATGATAAGAACATTTTTGAAAATCAAACTAAAAAATAGTCTCTGGTCAGAAATAGGGGTGTATACAGACTCCAAAAGCATCCAAGAAGACTCAGCAATCATCCAAAGTCACCCATCAACACTTAATACTCCCAATAAAACTCAAAATCAAGGCATATGGGACTTTTCTTAGTAAACCAACGTACATATGCGACTATTCCAGGGAAATCCACATGTACATGCGACTGTGAAAGATAAACCCGCGTACAGGAAGAAAAAGTAAGAAAAATTAGGCAAACAGACAAGTCGAGACAAAATTTACTCCTTTAGGACCCTACTAGGAAAACATACCCTTAGAACCGACACAAAAACAAAGAAATCAAAGCAATTCAAGTACATTACATGCCAACAACCCCCAAAGAGAAACAACTAGGAACCTCCCCAGTATGGTTGCCAATTCTGTTATGGATAGAAACTTCCCATGGCTTGGGGTGTACCACAACATACAGATAGATAGCATAAATCAATTCATTCCCAATATGCAAGTGAACCAAACATCTAACACTAAAGTATCTCAAATCATACCTTATTCTAGACGGTTGAAGTAGATCCCTGTTGAGCTTTTTCCAATCCCGCTTGCACTAGCAATTGCTCTCAACAACAGCAAACAAGACAAGCATACTATATAATATGGTGTTATATCTACTCTATCATATATAATAAATAATGTATAAGCAATTAAACACATCCATGGATTTAATATTCATTTAAAATGAACATCATTGGACAGGAAAAGACATTTCTATTAATCAAATCAGAAACATGGTATTTTGGACAAATACATATTCCAAATGAACATCATATGTATTTTTCATATGACTACAAATACATATAGTAGTCCCAAATACATAAGATTACAATGGCCATGAATAGGTATGATATACAAAATGTGACATGTGTGGTCATTGCCACATACAATATATAATAGATAAAATATCCATGATGAATATATACAATGGATCAGGATCTCCATAATGGCTAAAGATATACAATGGATCACTTTCGTCTTGTCACTTGCATATGTCAGTCACTTTCATATTGGATCTCTTGCATTTATCAGTCACTTTCATCTTGGATCACTTGCATATCTCTGTCACTTTCAGCTTGAGACATATTTGTTGTCTATTAGGGGACAAAAATACTCTTATACTTGTTGACACGGTCACAACCAATTTGTTGAGAGCTCCTTACTCAGTAGGAGTAGTCCAGAAATGAAGGGGTTTCGGAAGTTGGGGTGGAATGCCACACTCTATCTTGTACCGAAGGCTAAAGCTTTGTGGTCCTTTTCGTATCACCCGGCCGGGGGTTGACTGAAAAATGGCTTGAGTGTAAGTAAACCGAATGGACATGTCATGAATGAGGTATCCTAGTTTCCATTTTTCTAGGGCTCTTTTACCCATAGGTCCTTCTCATTAGTGGGATTCTCTTATTCTATATTGTTCTTCCATTCAGTATTGTTTGATTGGGATTTTATCACCCTGCATAGGATATGATTTGTGAAGGGATTCCAACTTGTAGTTAGGATATTTCTTGCACTCATACCCCATAGGTTAGTGGTTCCTTTTTATTTTATAGGTAGTGTTGCTTGTTGGATTTTTGGCCACTTTATTGTAGATTCATATTGTTGTGACCTACTATTGCATTTTGTTCTATATATTGTTGTTGTTCTATGAGCCTCAATTTCATATGCTCTCCTTCTATGTACATGGTTGTAGTTGGGGTTTTGATACTGCAATTGATACTCTTTAGTTTCCATTCATTACAAAACACTCCATCACGCCATCATAGTTCCAACATGCTACTCACATAGGCTTAGGCGGAATAACCCTCAGTTCAGTTCCTTGAATCATTACCATTGGAGCCATCTTCGACCTCATTCACCACCTTCAGAGCCACACATGGCCTCTGAGTCTGATTTAGATTTATATAATTCTAAATGCACCTTCTTCACTACTCCATCTAGCCCCATGGATGGTTCACATCTTGATCCATTTCAAGGGGGGATTGTTATTAGTGGGATTACATCCATTCCACCTACCATCATGGGTATTCCTTACATTGGGCCTACAGGCCCTGGTCCTAGTGGGACCCTTGTCACTGCACACACTGCTGCTAGTTCACTACCCACTAGTCGCGGTACCATTTCAGCCACCATTATCACTACCATTCCACCTTTTATACTTAGGGGCATTGTCACTTCCAAGCCTGTTTCAACTATTCCTACCATACCAGTGACGTTTCCTACTGTCAAGAGTGAACCTCATCTACCCCTAATTAGCATGAGAACTATGTTCCTGCAGCCTCTGATGCCATTGATGGTCCTTCCTGAGCCAATCTTAGCTCTATCATACCTTTTGTGGCTTGTCTGAACCTGCTTGATTTGGCACGGTTAACCAACGAATCCATTCGTCATCACCCAAAATGGCTTCCTATGCATAACAAATATTCCCTTAGATGTCCCTAAGTTTGAGAGAAAGGAGGGAGAGGACCCTCAAAATCACATTATTTCATTCGACCTATGGTGTTTTTCTAATAGCATAGTGGATGATTCCATTCGATTGAGGTTGTTTTGGCGCAAAATCACTAGTGTTGCAACCAAGTGGTATATCGAACTACCTCATGCTACCTAGCTTGAATTATTCTTGTTAGCTTCAGTGTTCCTCCAATTACCCTTTTGTTATGACGAGGGAGTGGAAATCTTATTATACTATTGACAAAACACAACTACCCATATCATAGATCATATCCATTAATGGCGTCGTATCCGTATCTTATGTAAGATACAGTTAGATTATAGTATCTTCCTATATTGGTTCCTCAAAACCTTACTTCCCCCCATAGGCAAGGATGTCATATCTGAGTTCCTGCAAACCAAGGAGGAAGCCATCCTTAAGGCTCAACAGTTCGATCTAATATATGCCTAGTCTGGTTACTTATATGCCCTTATACCCAATGCTCCTCATTCCGACACCTCACGTCGAGATACACTGAGGGAATCTCATGGTACCGATGGAGTTATCAGCACTATTACCCATCATCCTTAGTTTTATCCATCCTCTCCCATGATTCCACCCCATCCTAGTACCACCCATAGTGTTGACCAACTAGGTTATGCCCCTGATATTTCACATGTGATGGCTCAGTCCGGAGCTACTCCATCCTATGTGCTTCCAGGTTACACCCCTAATTATTCACCCGTAACGACTCAATCTAGAGCCGCCTTTTCCTATCACCTCGTATAGAAACCCCTCGCATTCATGGAAAAATTTGTTGGGTACACTCGTGTATTGGAAAAATGATCGGCTTTGCAGCCCCACCTACTATTCCGATCTATTACATACCACCTATGCAACCCACTCCGGATATGGCCTCGAATCCTCCTACTTCCACATGATAGTTCTAGGCATACCAAAACCTCCCTAACTAACCCACCCCCAATAACCAACAAAGGAGGGGAAGGAAGAAGAGAGCTAGGAATTGTAGTAACAACCATCCTCAATGAGGTGGTCCACAAGATAACCCTCCAAACAATAATGGCATTGAACCTCCTGCACAGAATCCCTAGTGTCTCATTCAACTTGGGAAGAACCCATAGTTGTGGACTAACCATCTGTGTTTCATCCGTAACACTTACAGCCACTACACTAGTCATTTTCCTCACTTTACTCATGTCCAACAATTACTCCAAAATGATAGTCAATGTGATGCCAACACAATTGCTCCTACTCCGTCAAAACTCGCACCATTGAGTCCTCCACATATGGTTCTCCAAAATCCCCTACCACACCAAGGAATGGTTGTAACCTAGCCCTTGGCCCCACAAGCTTCCGCAACCACTGCTGCATCTCAACCCATTTATGTTGGCATCCATCACCTCATGACATTATATCATCTAAAGTCAACCTCCAGACTTGATGAAACCAGTATGATTCCACCATGGACAATGTAGATCCATATGCAGCATCTAACTACACTACACCTGGCATGTCTTTTCATTTTTCGAGACCCCCTATGGACGAGATTTCGAAAGTACCATGGTTCCATTTGCATTGCTTTATGAACAATGCCACTTCCAGAGCTGCGCTCAACTATATCATTGTTGATGACTTATCCCAATATCCCATAGCCATGTCCGCTCTAGAATTTATCAATACATGTCCTTCACAATGTAAAGCGTTGTTATCCATACTAGGTATCATGTTCCATGTCCCTTGTTATTTCGGAGTTGTGTTGGTGACAGTGTTCGGAAGCCCCCATTGTTATGATTTCAAGTATATCTAGTACTTGATTATGCATATTGTACCATAGAGGTTCTGACTCTCATTCATTGAGTCCATCCAGCTATGTAAACCTACATATATACCTAATCATTAGTTGGGATGATAATACATTCCATGAGAATGCCATTGTTCTTATGTATCAATTACTAAGATCATTATATGTATTCAACCTCCCATTGAGCCCACCATTATGAATCACCAATTGTATATGTATTGATCGACTCTCATTATTTTGAGCCTTGATCCTGATTTATTTTTGACATCGTTACGAGCATGGGTATGCCCACCTCATCCATAGACATATCACACATTATATGTATCTCATCCATTTTTTAGAACCAACAAAAATCACAAGCCACCATATTTCAAATGAGGAAGATCCGCATCCACGTGGTTCTCTCCAGTTTCTCCACTGTTGTCGCCATATTCCCATGATCCTATGATGTCCATCGGCCATATGATGAGCTCCTTCCTTCACACATAAAGGGTGAATCCATTAAAACTAAAAAGTGTTCACCTAGTTCTCCATGGTCTAAACCATATGCATACATCATATTTGCACCATATTTCCTTCTTTTTTGACCTTCACAATTGTATTTACACAAAAAATGGTCCAAAACATCATTATTCCTCCAGCCATAAATGAAGGGGTGATGAGCATTTATTATGATTTATCCCCATTCTATCCCAAAACTGGTCAAAAACCCTAAAAAATAGAATGGGTCAAAAAACCATAGATAAATACCATGGACAATAAAATATTGTGGATCATTACCTTGGGTCAAAAAAACCTAGGACCATACTATAAATACATTACGAAGGACTCCTCCAAAACACTTTTGGATCACTATTTCCCATTTTCCATCAATCAAATCACATACTTTCCATTCCATATTTTTCCATGCCACTTCCCGCGGTGTATGTTGAGTTCACTCTATACCCATTTGGATCCATCCCCCCATTTGACAACCAGTTGTGGAAGAGATTGAAGACCCAAACCGTGGAGCTGGGGAACCACTTCCAATGATGGCTACGGTGGCCCATTTTCAAAAAGATGTGTTTATTTTATTTCTTGCATTAGTTAGTTTATATATATGTGAAAACCTAAAAAAATAATTGTTGTTATTGTATTGTTTATGTTATTGTTGAACTCTTCGTCATGCTCTAGATGAGCTAAGTTTGGTGCATTTGCACGTATCCGGTGAAAAATCCCCACTACAGGGACATGGAAACGAAACCTCAATGAGGTTACACTAGGTGTTAGCGTGCCGTTATGGAACTAGACATGCCCTAGAAATAAAGGGATGTTATGAGCGGTGGAAGTTCGATGAGGAATTGTTGGTTAGCTCCAAAAGACATAGAAGAAAATCGAGACTATTAAGGAAGCATACAACAGGATGTGGGGCGGAGAAACTCTTGTTGTGTGAGCACTACGTGTTAGGAAAGCTAAAATAAATACTTGTTGTGTGAGAACATGGTGTTAAGAAAGCTAAAACAAATACTTATTATTTGAGCACTTGTAATATCCCAAATACTGATATTTTCTAATTCTATGCAAAGTTACTGAAATAGCTGCGCATGCAAACTGCCACGCAAAATTTCCCTATTTTATAGCTGGAATTAGGGTTAGGTTTTGTAGGATAGAATGTAACACTTACCACTAGTAAGCTAGCTGGAATGCTCCTGAGAGAATATGCATGCATCAAGAGATGATCTAGAGATGAACTGGTACTTTCTGCCTCCGGTGATACCCCAGCAGCACGTACCCCAGATCATCTAAGGGTGACGTTTTCAGTGAAGGAGGTACTTGTTGAAGCTGAGAATTTGTAGGAGTGGTAGTATTTCGGTTCCAAAGAGGATTCTTGACACATGCAGAATTTTTGAGGTCTCTAGGTAGGATAGCAAATTTATCTAGATGGTTAGCTACTCATCCCCCCCTAATCCTGAAACTGTTGATAACTACTCCAAATGAGCAAGACCAGATCTGATAATCACCGAGTACTAGAGTTTGACATCGATGATGAGGATGGTGCCTAGTTTTTGAAGGTAAATTGAGATCTGAGGACCCAGCAAAATATTTGGGGTTTTCCAGCTAAAACCCCCCTTATGGATACACATGTCCCCCTCCAAACAATCTCTGATGGATACTAGATAATTGTAAAGGAATGCATAAAGTAAAGAGTGGATGGTGAACCTCGATGGTTTAGCCTAGATGAGACTAGGGCAGATATCTCACTACCAAAACCTCGTTAGCTGAAGACGTCGTATTCAACCCCAACTATTGTGGCCACATGCTGTGCTGCTACTCAAGAGCTCCAATATCATATAATAATCAAAAGTAAAGTCTCCATTCACTTTATCTTCCTTTTATAACTTTCAACTGTGAAACCCCTAATTTTTGACCTAATTAGGTCACTTTAACTGCTAATTTGGAGTTGACTTGCATGCATGCACATGGAGACTTAATCGAGCGCATGCATCATTAAAAAAAGACAAGATTTCATGCATTTTGGTGGCCTTTGTCTCTGGTGCACCTCTTCTACCCAATGGTGATATAGTATTGATGCCCTATATTTTCTGTAGATGGTATCAGTCTTCAGTTGATTCCCTAACTGTTAGTGCCCGCTCAAACCCACGGGAATCATATAGGTTAGTAGGCTGGTCCTCAATGCCTATGTAGGAGAGGACATTACTATCCTCCCTACTTGATATTGCTTGTACTCAAGAAACTACAAACTGGGATGCTGGAATACCTATTCTCCTTCCCATGTGGCATCCTCTGGAGGTAATTCTTTCCATTGGACCAAGTATTCTCTAATCACTCGGTTCCAGAGTTTTCTTTCTCGAGTCTGTATGATCCGTTCAGGAACCAGTATCAATAGTCCCTCATCATCTAAAGGAGGTAATTATGTTGATGGATAAATGTGTTGTCCAATGGTATTTTTCAGGTTGGACACATGGAACACATTGTCAATTTTTCTCTCCTGTGGAAGTTCCAGTTCATATGCTACCTCTCCCACCTTCCTGATTATTTTGTAGGGTTTGTAGAAGAGAGGTTTTAACTTTTCTGCTCCTTTCTTCTTAATTGAAAACTGTCTGCAGGGTTGGATCCATAAGTATACTAAATATCCTTATTCAAAGCTCCTCTCAACCCTGTGTCTGTTTGCATACAACTTCTACTGATTCTGGGTTGTTTGTAAGTTCTCTTTCAAGATTTTAGGACTATCCTGATTGTCCTGTATACAATCCTTTGCCTTTGGAGACCTGCTATCTTCAAATGCTAAATATTCATAGTTCAAGGCCTCGTAGACATATAATTCCTTAAAAGGTGTCATCCTAATAGAGATGTGGTAGGTAGTATTCTAGCAGTACTCCCCTAAGTGTAGCCATTTAATCCAAGTTCGTTGCTTCCCTGTTACATATTTCCTCAAATATCCTTCAATCCACTTGTTGACAATATCAATTTGTCCATCACTCTGGGGATGATAACTCGTGCTAGTAGCAAGCTCAGTCGCCACTAATCTGAATAGCTCCTGCCAGAAGGCACCTGTGAATCTATTGTCCCGATCATTGACAATGGTCTTAGTTAACACATGTAACCTGAAGAACTCCCTGAAAAATAACTCAGCTACCTAGGATGTGGAGTAATCGGATGATATAGAAAATAAATATGCGAATTTGGTCAGTCGATCAACCATGACATATAAGAAATCTCACCCTTGGACCTTGGGAAATCTTGTAATGAAGTCCGTGGAGATACTTTCCCACTTTTGTTTCGGGATCGGTAGTGGCTGAAGCAACCCTGCTAGATGGATGTACTCAATCTTGCTCTACCGACATATGCCACATTGCCTCATGTGCTACATAACCTCCCCCTTGAGGCCCTTCCATGAGAACCTCTCTCAGATCTTCCTGTAGGTCTTCAAGAAACCCTAACGTCCTAATAGTGGAGAGTCATGTGTTTCTTGTGTGATTTTATTTCTTAAAGTTGATTCTGGGACGCAGTATATCCTGCTCTTGTAATAGATGATGTCATCGATAATCCTGTACCTATCATCCTGAATTTTTCCATCCAATAATTCGCAAGCGAATTTATTTTTAGAGTATTCTACCAAGAGAAGAGCCCTCCAATCTATAGATATACTCATGAGAGATAATGAGGCGGGTCACATGGATAATGCATCAACTACTATATTATTCTAACCTTTTACATACTCTATCTCAAAATCATAGGCTTGTACTTTGTTGACCCATTTTTGTTAGCGCTCATTTAGTTCCTTCGGTTCCAATAAGTACTTAAGGTTGTTATGAGCTGTCTTGATTTTGAACTTGTTTCCCACCATGTACTGTCTGAACTTCATGAGAGCATGTAAGATGGCTAGCATTTCTTTGTCATAAATGGAGTAGTTGCACTTGTAGTTCTTCATTTTTCGGCTCTCAAATGCAATAGGGTGATGATTTTGCATCAATACTTCTCATATCCCTTCCATCGAGGCATCACATTCTACTACAAATGGTTGTCAGAAGTCTGGTAATGCTAACACTGGGAAATAACTCATAATGACTTTCACCTCCTCAAAAAATTTATGTGCTAATTCTGTCAAGGTGAATTCCCCTTTCTTTGTGAGATCTATAAGGGGTGCGTAAAATTGGGAGAACCCATTAACATATCTTCGTTAATAAGTGCAAAGGCCTAAGAAGCCTCTCAATTTTGTGACTGTTTTTGGCGCGGGCCAATCCCCGATAGCTCTAATTTTCTCCATGTCAACCTCTACTCCTTTTTCACTGATTATGTTCCCTAGATACATCATTTCCTTCATGCCAAATTCACACTTGTACATTTTCACATAAAGTGAGTGTTCTTCTAGAATTCTTAATACTTAGTCTGGGTGTTTTAGATGTTCCTCCCATGTTTTGTTGTAAATCATGATGTCATCAAAGAATACTAGCAAAAACTTGCGTGACTGAACTCTGAAAGTATGGTTCATGCATGGCTGAAAAGTGGTTGGAGCATTGTTAAGTCCAAAAGGAATGACGCAGAAATCATAGTGACCATAGTGACAACGAAAAGTTTTTTAGAGATGTCTTGATCCCTTACTCATATCTAATGGTACCACGAGCAAAGATCAATCTTGGAAAATTATTTGGCACCCCGCAATTCATCCATGACTTCCTCAATCCTAGGGATGGGATACTTATTTTTGATGGTCTTTTTGTTGAGTGCTCGATAATCGATGCACATTCAAAGTGTGCCATCCTTCTTCTTGACCAAGACCATTGATGATCGATAATCGAAAATGAGTGGTGATGATTTCCTATGTCCCCTCCTCTAGTTCAATGATTTCTTCAAAGCCCCGGTCTAGCGGTTTACCTGCTAGAACATCTTGAAATACCTTTTCATGCTTCTATAATAAGGACTGAATATCACCTGGGTGTTGTGTGCTATTATCTGGAGGTTTCCTAAAGGTGAAAAAACACTTTGCCTCCCATTCTATGTTATCATGTCTGAGTACTGCGCCCATTCTCTATGAAGAGATCGGTTTTGGGGGATAAGTGTTCATGCCCCTAAAAACTACTCGTTTTCCATCTGGCCCCTAGAATTCCATTTCCATTTCCTGGTAGTCTGTAGTATATTTCCCTATTTAATAAATCCATTGAACACCTAATACTACATGAGTATCTACCACATCTACTACATAAAATGAATCTGTCATCTGGTAGTTGCCTAATGTGACATTCAATTTTGGAATCCAATAGGTGCACTCCATGCTGGAGTTCCTTGCTACCACTACCATAAATCCCTCAAACTTCTCTCTCTGAATACCCCTATTGGAAACCCAATCAAAGTCAATAAAAAAGTGGGTTTCTCCCCCACCAATCAATACACCCACTCTATGGACCTGTACTACTCCTCTGGCCCTGAGAGTATGGAATCTCAGTATTGCAGATAACATAGCAATGAATCCCTCTGGTGTATCACTCTAGAGTCATTCTTCCTCTGTTTCCCGTAGTTCTTATGTTCCCTCTTGCTCATAGTCCTCCCCGTCACTATCCGAATACACTTCGATGTAGTGAGCCTTTGCCTTCCCTACACACATGTGTCCTGGAACCCATGGTTCCTAACAAGTAAAAGATAATTTATTTCGCCTCAAAGCTTTCCTAGTGTCCTCGTCTAACCATGTTTTCTTTGGAAAATCCTGCTGCAAAGGTTTCTTGTCCTTGTCCTTAACTGGAAAGTTGGTCCTGAGAGGGAACCTGTTCTTTGGAACTGAATCTTGGAGATCTTTTGCTCAGCTAATTTAATCCTATAGATTGGGGGGTTTGTAGTCTTTCACCAATCCCCGTAGTGGCTTTGTTAGGGCCTTAGTAAACAACATCATCAACCTGGTCTCTAAAAAATGTGTTACCATGATCGCTATCCTATGGAATTCTGAGATGAAGGCCTTGGCGCTACCTATCTATTTGAGTTGAGCCAACTTTCTAAAATCTATCACCGGATCCTTCCTGTCGAACCTCTCCATGAGTTTCTGAGTGAACTCACTATAGGAGTGAATGGTGTTGTGACCCAATGTCACTAATCCGTGGTACCACCACTCATGCACCTCTCCACCTAGGTGGAGTGTAGCCAATTTAATGGCATCTGTCTCTATCATGGGATTGAGTTCGAATTAGGTATCCAACTTTTGAACCCATATCCTCGCTGAAAATCTGCGAGCCCCATCAAATTTTGGGATGGTCAACCTGCCCAAGGTTTTCTGCAACTCATAGTTATGATTGAATTGCTTGTTGAAATTCCTAGGCTTGTTCCTACTCTTCATGTTGCAAAAATCCGAAAAAGACATGGCTACATGAAACTCATCCCCTAAGTCCTTGTATTCCTGCAAATAATCCGCAAAGGGTTCACTAGGCTCTACCTGCATGACTAGACCTCCTACTGCATATTCTAAGAAGTGAGGCATAGTAGGCCTATTGGAAGGTCTGGTATATATGTGGGGTGTATTATGTATGTTGGTGTATGCAACCTTCGCACTGCTGCTTGTAGATTCTCTATCTATCAGTGAAGGAGGTGTACTGCTATTACCTAGTTCTGGTTTCATCGATAATCAGTTGATTGCATTAAGTACATATTTTTTCCCTTTGACTAAGTCTTGCAATGCAGATACTAGATGTGAAACTCCATCCTATCCTCATCTTCTCCCGTTTCTTTTCCCTTGTTAGACTGTATACCTGCTGGGTCCATGCTTGAGTTGGTATATTTTAGTTGGATATCCTCAAATTCCTCTATGTACATACTCCTTCTTTTCCTAGAGGTTACAAAATTTCCCTCTTCTGTATTCATCTACTTTTCATTTCTTAAGCCCACAGCTGGCCAAGAAGATAACTTTGATACCACTGTAATATCCAAAATACTGATATTTTCTAATTCTCTGCAAATTTATTGAAATAGCTAGGCATGCAAACTACCATGCAAATTTTCACTATTTTATAATTGGAATTAGGGTTAGTGTTTGTAGGATAGGATGTAACACTTACCCTTGATAAGCTGGCCAGAATGCTCCTAAGAGACTATGCATGCGTCAAGAGCCAATCTGGAAATGAACTGGTAGTTTTTTCCTCTGGTGATACCCCAACAACACATACCCAAGATCAACTAAGGGTGATGTTTTCAGTGAAGGAGGTACCCGTTGAAGTTGAGAATTTGCAAGAGTGGTAGTATTCGAGTGCCATAGATGATGCCTGACACATGTGGAAGTTCTGAAGTCTCCAGGCAGGCTAGTGAATTGATCTGGATGTTTAGCTGCTCACACCTCCCTGATCCTGAAACTGCTGATAACTAATCTGGATGAGAAATACCGGATTTGATAATCACCAAGTAGTGGAGTATGATACTGATTATGAGGATGGTTCCTAGGTTCTGATAGTAAACTGATATCTGAGGACCCAACGAATGATTTGGGGTTTTCCAGCTAAAACCCCCCTTACGACTGCAAACGTGCCCCTGCAAACAATATCTGATGGATACTGGATAAAAGTAAAGGAATGAATAAATTGAAGAGTGGATGGTTAACCTGGATGGCTTACCCTCGATGATACTAAGGAATATTTCTCACTGTTGAAACCCTGTTAGCCAAAGACATCATCTTCAACCCTAACTGTTGTGGCCACACGCTGTGTTGCTACCGAAGAGCTCCCAAATTGTATAATAATCAAAAGTAAATTCTCCATTCACTTTATCTTCCTTTTATAACTTTCAACTGCAAAAAACCTAATTTTTTACCTAATTAGGTCACTTTAACTTCTAATTTGTTGTTGACTTGCATGCATGCTAATGGCATTTGGATCCAGTGGCCGTCTTTGACCCAATGATGCCCTAGATTTTATGTATATGACATCAGTCTTTAGTTGATTCCCTAATTGTCAGTACCTTCTCGAACCCAGAGGAATCACATAGGTTAACGGGTTGGTACTCAATGCCTAAGCAGGAGAGGACATTACAGCACTCTACGTGAGGTAAGATATTTCTCATTAGGAAACTGTGCCTGAGGTTGGTTATCACCACTCTTGGCATGCATAGTCTAGCTCGTAGGTCATTAAAGATGTAAAGCAAATTGGTCCTAATCTACAGTTGGGTGTAATGTGGTTGTTCCTTCTTCGTTCCACTTTGAATACAAACTAGGTTCCTTCAAATGTTTAAAATCTTTGTAGATTGTTGACCTCAAGGGATACCTGCATATGTGTAAATGTGTGTTTTCAATGCTAAGGAAATGATAAGTCTGAACTTTGTCTTAAGCAACGAACTATGTAGAATTCAGTGATACTATCGAAGAATGATTATCTTTTGTGTTACCCAAGAGAAAACAGAAAAACTAAGTGTAAATCATGGGCCAAATGGTTTGTGGAAGCGGAATGGAAGAAGGAAATTATGTAGAAATTATTAAGTACTTTCTGCAATCCAAAATATCTATTGCAGAATTGGAATTCCAGAAGGAAATTTTATGAAGATTTTATGTACTTTCTGCAATCTACAACCCGCATTACGCAAGGGAAAGATGTAAAGAACTTAAGTGCTTCCCGCAATCCGCAAGCCGCATTACGGAAGTGAAATTTGTAAGGAATTTAAGTACTTTCTGCAATTCACATTGTGGAAGCAGAATTGTGGAAGGGAAATTCGTAAAGGATTCAAGTACTTCCCACAAATGTGCATTCCGCATTGCAGAAGGGAAATCTGTAAATAATTTAAGTACTTTCTGCAATGTGAAATATGCATTGTGGAAGGGAAATTTGTAAAGGATTTAATTACTTCCCGTAATCTGCAATCCGCATTGCAGAAGGGAATTTTAGTAAAGGTTTTAAGTTATTTCTACAATCTGCAATCCTCGTTGTGGAAGCAGAATTGCAGAAGGGAAATATGTATATTTCAAAGGCACTTACCACAAACCACAATATGCAATCCGCATTGCAAAAGGGGAGTTGCAGAAGGACCCTTGCAGAAATTCCGTTGTGGAAGCAATTTTTGTGGAAGACTTGTTCCATAAAATTGATAAACTTAAGACTTGGGAATCTGAATACGTAAAGGATTTAGGATAAATATTTAAGGTTGTTTTTAAAAGTGTTCGCTTGTATTTTGTGGTGTTTAAAGTATCATCTATAAGTCAAAGAACCATAAGGATATTTTTGTAATTAGCACGAAGTCCTTGGTTAATATATCATAGAGAAAGAATAAAATGGTCTATGAATTATGACATATATTTTATCTAGTATCATGATGTAACCTTACCTTAGTGGATTCATTGCCCAGCTCGGGGGTGGCTACAGGAGGAAAAACCTCTTCCAAGTAGAGCCAATGGTTGGGAGGAAATTTCGTACAATACTTTTAGTCACACAGGATTTATTCATATTAGCATAGTAACAATAATGGTTAAAATTTGGTTAAGGAAGTACTTTATTATGTTACCCATTAGTTAGGAGATTTATGTTGTTTAAAATTATTGCTTGTTTTATGGTGCTCTTATGTGAATTTAACATGATTTCAAGTGGTGGTTGCAGAAGAAGGTGTTCTTAACTTTGCAGGACGGTATGGTGAAGTATTTCTACAAGCATAATCATTTTATAAGTTAGCATCCTTTTATTATCGAAACGGTTGAAAATAACTAACCTTGTTATTCCTTAGCTGACTACTCACGAGACCATAACCACATATCATACCAATACGGTTAGGATTTGATTATTACATACAAAGGACCGTTATTTTTCCAACATAATGCACATGTCCTAACTATGTGTTTAATAATAAGTGATAGGATATACATATTGGACTAAGAATATTCTAATGTACCTAAGGGGGTAGAGATAGCTTGAAGTTTTGATTATGGTATTCAAGATATAGATATTCCTGCCTACTCATGTATGTAAATGTAAGAATAGGTGTGTGGATATAAGGTAAATTTGGGTATTATTAATTGATTGTATTCCTTGTATATACATTGCTAGAATGGGTTTGACCTTATGAGAATTATGGCAATGGAATTTATAGCATAGCTTTGCTTATGTTGGCTATGAATTATTCAATAATGATGTATGTCTAGTAATTAAGGGCTTGATTTGAACATATATAACTATTGAAGATACATAAGTTGCACATTGGGAGCGATGGGTCTCAATTTTATTGTAGCATTGAACCGTCGAATGTTAAGTATTTACACATTGTGTAGGTATGATTGTTTGTTTTACAAACTTATAACCTTTAGGACTGATTACAAAGTCAATATGCATTGAACTAAAAATATTGGTGTACTTGAATGTTTCATCAAAAAGGAAAAATTTACACCATATACCCCAAGTACGCTACTGATGATGTAGAGGTATGCTACATATTGTATCAGAGTCGCAGGTAAAACCCCGTTGCCTATGGAAACATCTAGTTTCCTTTGAAGCACACTGAAATGATAAACTAACAACAATAATGTTGTTTTTTTGTATGAATGTATAAATTGTGTAACCATGAATTAGTAAGTTCACACGGAGCTACAACACAAGAACCTTAAGATACACCCAACAATAGGATATATATATATTAATTGACCTTGTAGTTATGCAAGTGAGATTGGAATAGCTTCTGAAAAATTACAAAGAGATGGCCCATTGCTTCACCACATCAATGTCGGGCCCAACCAGATAAGTATCTAAGTATCTTTCTATTTCTTTTATTACTTCCAAAGATGTTTTATGAATTTCTAAGACAGTTGTTTCAACTCTATTGAGTTGCATGAATAAATTTTTACTGAGGAATTTTAAATTGTTGAAAGGAGTAACCTTTACAACCTATATTCATAGTGTTGAACTAACCATTAATGATGCCATATATTTTGAAGTATCGCCTTGGAGCTTGTGTTAAGTAGCATAAAGTTAAGTCTCGATATTTACCTGATTGTGTCGACACTTGATAGGTTGGATCAATGACCTCCTTTTAATAAGATCTTATGTAATTAATATTATGATAAGGATCACCTTGTTGATAGAAGATTTGTTAGATGATTATTTGTTTTTTTGTGTTCATTTAAATAAGTAAATGAGATATATGGGTGTATGTAGATCTATACTATAACTAGAGATCATAGATTTAGTTGAAGCTTCAACTCCAAAATTGCATATTGAGGTAAATTTAGGAAAATAATGCATATAAAATATTTACAGTCGAATATAGGATTATAAAGTACAAATTAGAAATATGTTATTTAATTTCATTAGGTACAAGTATAACAAAAGTAAGCCAATTGAAAACAATTTAGAATTTATACTAACTCACTGCATATCTGGGATTTAATCATATTCTACATCAATTAAAACTATAAATGATAAAACTAACACCAACGATGGAAAAACAAAAGTGGAGAAGTTGTTCCTCTTAACTAACTCCCAGTGAAGCCAAGCTATTTTCTCCAGAACCCCCGAGCTTGTTCGTTGAACCACAAGAGAAAAATATTTCAATGCACGATCTCTTGCATTGTGCAGATGTTAATCCCTATCCAATGCTATCCTACTGCTTCTTATGGACATACTAATACAAAGTATATTTCCTAGAACTTGGTCATTTATGAGCCTCCTTCTCTTTAACACTCAACTAGGAGTTTTGACCTGATTTTTGGGAATGATGCCTCCTACATCTTGAGTTCTCACTTAGTGGTTTCATCCACTTGTCTTTTTCCTCTTGTTGGTCAGCAAAGACCCTTCAATATCTATCTCCAATTTCGTCCCCCTCAGCTTATTTTATTACAAAATGTTTTATTCTTGACTTTTCTGTCAAAAATAATAAAATAATAATAAAATAATAAATAAAGTAATTTTCCAGCATAATTAATAATAATTATTAATTTAGGGGGAATTACATTGAGACACGAAGAAGGCCATCATGAGGTGACTTGGAGGATTACAGTTATCTAGAACATAAAATTCCCATTAGAATTTAATTTTTTTTATGTGGTTGGTCTTATTTAAGAAATACTACATTTGGGAGATTATGACCAGGAGATTCTTGATAGGACTTGGTAGGTGTCCTATTTACAAGAATAGTAATGGAGAGTTGGATAATTTATTTATCACTTTTCCTTTCATCAGGAGTATGTGGCTCCTAGTTTCAAATGTTACAAAGGTTAATTTCACCAGGAATGGTCTCCAGCTTCATGATGTTTCCAAACTTTTGGATATCTAATGAATTATTTTTAGAGTATAAAGATTTACCATATTAATGATATGGTGTAATTGGTTAGCAAGAAAAAAGGCTATATTTGATTACATACATATGTACATTTTGCACTATGTATCTAAATTTGTTTCCATCCTTAGACTCTTCCAACAGATAGAGGCCATTCCAAAAGTTAGCAGGCTAGTGGAAGAAGTGATAGATAGAACTAAATGTTTGGCCTACGTAGATGGTGTGTCCTCGGGAGATCCATCTAGGGGTGTTGCATGAGGTATAGTACGCTTAATAGATCATCATTGGTATAATTTTGTATCATATTTGAGGAAAAGAACAAATAATGGGGTTGGAATGAAGGCCTTAAAGTTGACCTTGATACTAGATCTCCCAAAAAGTATAATGCAACGATAGATGATTAGTGATTTGCAGGTAGTAATGGATTGAATGAGGCTCAAAATATTTATGAAAAAAACTTTTTGTGGTATCCATTTATGAAGAATTGATACAACTTACCAACCTTTCCAAAATATCAATTTCTAGCACATCTACTAGGAGATGAATGTACAGGCTAACCAAGGAAAACCACAAGTCAAAAAGAGATGCAACAATAACAAGGGGAAATAACACTTTTTATTTCTCTCTCTCAAAGCAGGTTGTCAACAAGTGTTCATACCATAACTAAAATCCTATCACCATCATTTAAGGAAGGTTCACACGGGATGATATGATCCTTTGATCCTTGCGATTCCTCCCAGGGTTGTGCTCATTATTGTGTAGAAAAGAATACATTAAAATAAACTAAGAAAATGATAGATAAAGTTGAATTCAATTTCAAATGGAAATATATTCAAAGGAAAGATTGACCTAAAATGAAAAGTATAGAACACATATTTCTATAACCATGTTTGAATATTTTGAATACTGTAAAGATTTAATTTTTTATAGATGACAAATGTCCAAGATAACTTGAACATTTTCTAAAGATTGTTTATTCTCGATTATAGCTATATTTTTATATAGAAAATGAATATATGAAGGAGTTGAAAACTTCGCTTCAGATATGATTATTCCTATCAAGAGAAAATTCTTTACCATTACTAAAACACAATGACAACTAAACTAGCAAAAATGATCATCGCATACATTGATTGTGGAGACACCAAGCTTAAGCAATTGTAGAATCATTTGAAATTACATATTCCAAGTCTATGCATTAGAAATTGCCACAATTTGGCATAAACTAGTGCAAATTTTTGTTTCTTCTAAAAAAAATGGTCATTAGGAAAAATATATGTCCTTGTCATGATCACAAACCATGTACACCGTTTCCTTTCCTTAATATCTAAAGTGATTGGCTATAAGCTCCTTGGAAGATGATCCCTCAGGTTTCTTTCCCTTTTAAAACCCTATTTTGATTAGGTGACACACTTTTCCTTCTAGAAGGTCGCGTCAATCTCTAATGACAAACTTTGAGCCATTAAAGAGTGAGTCGCTCACACACTTCACTTGTATGTAGGTTGTTTCACTACCTATATGATGCGTAAACGGATAAATTTTGAGAATTCTCTCGAGGGAGACCTCCATTGAAGTTTATCCCTTCCATTTAGGGTTGGTCTCACTCACCTCCAGGATTAGTAGGATCCCACCTCCTTATTTTCCCTAATCCTCTCCTCTCCTCCTCATCTCTTTATTCCAATAAATGCAAGCTCATCCTCGTGGATTAGGGAGTTAGAAGAAGAGTAGCCAAATGCTAGAGAAATTTGTCCAGAGATCTGATCTTTGATTTTCATATTGAGGCAAGGTTCTGTCGAAAGGATGTTTCAACACCAAGTATATATGGATGTAGTTCTTTCCTCTTTCATATTAATACTTTAATGTCTTCCTTTTCCCATAAATGATGGATAATTTCATTTATTGTAATTCTCCTTGACCAATTGCTCAGATCTATTAAATTATCTTGTAGTGTCTACTTGTTTCTTATTTCCTTTGAATCTTTTGTAGGTTATCTCTTCATCAATAAGAACGATTGTGAGAACGTCAAGCTAATGAGGACAACCTTTTGGAAAGGGATATGGATTATTTACATTGAAGTGATTTAATAAATCTAGGTAAATGTTTACATTTTTATGTGTATTTTGATTTAGATCTAAACCATGTGTACTAACGATAAAGATCTTTCTCCTTGTCTGCATAAACAAAAAGTATTCAAACAAGGGATATACAAAGAATATCATGGCATACATCCACCAAGCCCAAATATCCTAGAATTCTAGTTTATTACACTCCACATGCCTATAGCTACTGTTCTACGAGAAGAGGAAATAAGATTCAGTACCAGTGTTGACAAAAGAAGACTTGTAGTCCATTAAGATAATTCCAATAGATATAATAGAAGTTCAATGAGGTGATATCAAAGAATCTTAAGTGTTTCAAATAATAGAAGTTTTGAAATGAGGTGATATCAAAGAATCTTAAGCGTTTCATTTTTTTTTAATATTGTTTTCTTTTATTAAGAGTGTAAAAAGGGTGTGCATAGACATGTTTTCACTTGGGAAAACATTAGCAAATAATGCATTGATGTGTAGTAATTTCCGGTTGACCATAATATTGACACTAAACAAAGATCAAGCAACTAAAAGTGGACTATCTATGGTCTTTTAATAGTCACGTGTGCAAAATATTTTAGTTAAAAGCTTATTTTTGGATTATTTGTTTTTGGTATAGAACCCCATTTCACCAATAGAGAGGAAAGCTCAGACAACTTTGTACCATATATATTTGTTTATTCGTTTTCATTATTTTGTGTGGTTGTAACAATTCTTTTTCATCTACATATTTACCTATGGTGCATAAGAATCACTTTTGGCTTTTAGAAAACTGTTTTCGAAGTTCTGATGTTTCACAGAACTTTGGAACTTGTAGGAAACTTTTCCAATCCGACGGAAACCATTCCAGATGGTTGGGAACTTATTGAGAACTTTTACCCTCTAAAATCGAGAACTTGGGGACTTCTTTTTGCACGATTCCTTGATTGAGAACTTCCACGCATTCATGATCGCCATGTTGGTTGGTAACAACATTCCTATTTCCTTGCAACCATACATATACATGGTTGACTCAAAAATAAATATCTAGAAAACTAAGTTGCAATAAAAGTCTTTTTAGTGCTACCTTATAGGGTTGATGTAGCACTTATCGCTAATCAATAATAAATATAAATCTATTTTGACTTTTTATATACTATTAAATAAAAGAAAATAAATTTATTTATTTTACTATTTACTTTATGAATAAAAAGTAAACTTTTAACTAATTGGAAATGGTTTTAAATCTTACTTTAAAACTAAATTCATGTATTACATTTAAATAAAAGACATCCTGATTATTATTTTATAATAATTTAAATTTGAATAATTATATACATTTGCAAATACCTTGGCATAGAATGTTTTGTAAACATATAATATTCTAATACATTTTAATCATAGTTGACACAAAACTAAAAACTTACTCTATACATAGAGCCACAAATAGGGATTATAACTTCTAAAATTCCCCACTATGAAAAGAGTTTACCAAGTATATAATCAATGATGTGGATGGTAATCTTGCCATTTCCATCTACTAAGAGGTTCTAGTTACAACCGTAATACGACGGATAAGTTAAGTCATCTAATTTGTGTTAATGCTTATTTTTTCTTTGTTTCTTCTCTTTTCATGCTTTTTTAATATTTTTTAATATATATTATTGACGTTCCCATTTTAATATATAGTATTGATGTTCCCAACTTGTCGTTTCCTATAAATTTGGGAGAAACTTCTAGACATATCCGACACTCGTACCCACATTCCCTAAATTTCCACGTTCCAAAAACTTGTACAACACAGATATTTACAAATAAATCAATTAGTATAAAGTAAGGTCTAAGATTGAATGACATAGATGAGTCACATAAAAATGTTAGATTATTCGATACCACAACTTAATTACAAGTGCTCGAGTGATGGCTTTAAACTATATGTTATTGTATTTATAATTATATTACTTTTTTGTCTTGTTAGTTTGTTTGTCTCTTACTATGGGACTATCCTATGGCTCAAGTGATTGTAACCCAAATACATATAAGCCCTCAAAACCATCCAATAAAATTAGCTCCAAGATTTGCATGAATGTGTATAATGAATTGTGTATATTTTTGTTTTTTAAAACATTTATATTAAATATTATAGTATATCAAAAAATTATTATATATCAAATAAAAAATCAAAAAGTGTCTTAATTTTTCAAAAATAAAACTTTGTCAAATTATAAAACCTAAAATTTAAAAGGTAAAAATCATTTTAAATTACCTTTTAAATAATTTAAAAGGTAAAAAGCATTTTAATCCTTCTTATAATAAAAGAAACTTCCAATTCAAAATAAAATATATTCCAATAATAAGACCTCTACTTTAATATCACTATGTAATATAACAAACCTATCGTATATAGAATTAACATTTTGACTTACTTTTTTATATGTTGTCTATTAAGTCATTACCAGCGTAGATCCAAATCCTAGGCTCTATCAAGAGCCGAGAGGGATCAAATCTCTCTAGGTGCAAACATCTTCTTAAGTATTACACTCAATGAGCTATCAACTTTGGTGTGTCTTATATATACCATTGATTTGATTCAAACCAAAAGACACATCTTTTTATTTAAGGTCAACATATAATATATTTATTATTAATATTTAATATTATTTATGGCCAACATATAATATTTAATATTATTTTTTATTTTGTTATGAACGAACATTACAACATCTCCCCATAAATGGTTTTACAACCATATGTAAGGCCCTCCTAAAAACATGGTTGTTTAGGAGGCCTTGCACATGGTCTTAAAACTATTTGCAAGGCCCTCCTAAACCATGTACGATAAAACCATGGGTTTTTTTAGGAGGCCTTGCACATGGTTTTAAAACCATGTGCACGGTCCTCCTAAACCATATACAATAAAACCATGGGTTGTTTAAAAGGCCAACACTTTTTTGCAAATAATTCAATTTTTATTTTTTTATTATTTTGTTATGTAGGAACATTATAACATCTCCCCAATATTGTGTTTTTTTTATGATCCACATTTTTTGGGGGGATAATTAAATTTTTAATTTTTTATTGTTTTGTTATTTTTTACTTTTATATTGTTTTGTTAGGTAGGAAGATTACAACATCTCCCCCATATTAGGTTGTTTTTTTGGCCGACATTTATTTTGTTTTATAATTAAAAAATCTATTTTTTTATTAATAAAAATAACGTTACGTAACGTTACAAGATCTCCCCCATACTGGGCTCTAGAGAGCCTCTCGGCTCAACCAGCGTAGATCCAAATCCTAGGCTCTATCAAGAGCCGAGAGGGATCAAATCTCTCTAGGTGCAAACCTCTTCTTAAGTATTACACTCAATGAGCTATCAACTTTGGTGTGTCTTATATATACCATTGATTTGATTCAAACCAAAAGACACATCTTTTTATTTAAGGTCAACATATAATATATTTATTATTAATATTTAATATTATTTATGGCCAACATATAATATTTAATATTATTTTTTATTTTGTTATGAATGAACATTACAACATCTCCCCATAAATGGTTTTACAACCATATGCAAGGCCCTCCTAAAAACATGGTTGTTTAGGAGGCCTTGCACATGGTCTTAAAACAATTTGCAAGGCCCTCCTAAACCATGTACGATAAAACCATGGGTTTTTTTAGGAGGCCTTGCACATGGTTTTAAAACCATGTGCACGGTCCTCCTAAACCATATACAATAAAACCATGGGTTTTTTTAGGAGGCCTTGCACATGGTTTTAAAACCATGTGCACGGTCCTCCTAAACCATATACAATAAAACCATGGGTTGTTTAAAAGGCCAACACTTTTTTGCAAACAATTCAATTTTTATTTTTTTATTATTTTGTTATGTAGGAACATTATAACATCTCCCCCATATTGTGTTTTTTTTATGATCCACATTTTTGGGGGGGATAATTAAATTTTTAATTTTTTATTGTTTTGTTATTTTTTACTTTTTTATTGTTTTGTTAGGTAGGAAGATTACAACATCTCCCCCATATTAGGTTGTTTTTTTGGCCAACATTTATTTTGTTTTATAATTAGAAAATCTTTTTTTTATTAATAAAAATAACGTTACGTAACGTTACATAACGTTACGTAACGTTACAAGATCTCCCCCGTTACGTAACGTTACAAGATCTCCCCCATACTGGGCTGTAGAGAGCCTCTCGGCTCAATAAATTTATATTGTTTCTTAAATTATTACTATATATTTGTTTTGAGGGGTGCTTTACAATCCAGTATGAGAAATCTTGTAATGTTATGAGGGAGATCTTGTAGCATTTGTAAATGATCTTGTAAGCTTTGTCGATATTATGTTATAACCTTTGTTATTGACAAAATAATAAAAAACAAAAATTTTAATTATCTGCCAAAATAAATGTCTGCCACAAAAACAACTTAATATGAAGGAGATGTTGTAATGTTCCTACCTAACAAAACAATAACAAATTAAAAATTTAATTGTGTGCCCAAAAAAAATGTCGATAAAAAAAATGCAATATGGAGGAGATGTTGTAATGTTCCTACCTAACAAAATAATAAAAAATAAAAAATATTATATGTTGGCCATAAATAATATTAAATATTAATAATAAATATATTATATGTCGACCTTAAATAAAAAGATGTGTCTTTTGGTTTGAATCGAATCAATAGCTCCTTGAGTGCAATAATTAAGAAGAGGTTTGTACCTAAAAAGATTTGATCCCTCTCGACGCTTGATAAAGCCTAGGATTCGGATCTATACTGATTTAATTACATTCATATTTTCTCTTAAATCATTATTACATATTGCCTCTTTAGTTATTCTTAGTATCTTAAGGTGTTGTTTTAGAGTTAGAAGTCTTATAAGTTCATATTGTCTTTTAAATCATTACATATCGTCTCTTTGGTTATTCTTAATTTCTTGAAAGCACTTATTTTAGGATTGGAAGTCTTATAATGCAATCACCCATTGATAATTAAATGGAATGACCTTAGTTGATTTCTTTAGCTGATTTATTGTAATAGAGCTTTCCTCTAGTCATAATGAAGAATAAATACTTAAATCAATCTACCTTAAAATCAAAATTAGAGAGTCAATCTACCTTAAAATCAAAATTAGAGAGATTACAAAAATGAAAACATAGTGGCATAGTATTATGTTGAGTTTTAAGCTCTGGTTTGGTGTTTTGGTTCAAAGTTGGAAGCACAGGAAGATACAGGGTTCACTCATTCAACACAAAAATATGTTGATTGCAGACCTTCCAAAGGGCATCTGGTTTGCTACCGGAATTCCTTATTTAGCCGTTCCTTGCGAAAAACTGCGATTCCTTCACTTAGATTTCAGGACTTCAGGGCAAATACAATCGTTTTCATTGCTGCGAGAAATTAAAGGTTTTTGCGTCACTTCGTACTTGTTTGTGAAACGAATGAAAAGGTGACAAGGGAGAGCAATAGTAGGGAAACTCTCTAGTTGTTCCTTAATGTTGGCTAGAACGAAATGCTATAGTCAATGACAAGGTCTCGTTCAATTCTATGGACGTTATTGGTGAGCTTTGTACCTCAATTGGCAATCAGTGCAAATTGTTCTTTCATAAACAAAGCCAGTTTGCCTATGGTTGTTAAGATAAAATTTATCTATTTGATTCACTCTCATGGCCACGATTCACCAATTTCATTATGCAAACGTTAGGTAAAGAGGATATTCTATGTAAACCTTTATTATTATTGCATGCTTCTAATTTTGAGTACATAAACAATATCACAACCATAAAAGTGCATATGAAATATGCAAGCAAGAAATGGGAACAACAATGAAAATGAAAGAGCAGTAAATTCCATATACATTGGAAAATTCCAAGTGTATGATGAAATGAAGTAAAAGAGAATGCAAATAAAGAACTGAAATATAGGAGTGCATGGATTAATTGGTTTGTTCCTATGTTACACAAGTTTTTGAAAAGCCGGAACCTATACATGTAGTGGTTTCCCTTAGAAAAACATGAAAAGAGAAGAAACATATAGAAAAAATGAAATATTAACACGAATTGGATGACTTTACTTATCCCTTCTATTACGGTTGTAACTAGAACTTCTTAGCAGATGGAAATGGTAATAAAATCAAGATTACCATCCACTTCATTGATTATATAAGGTAAACTCTTTCTGAAGTGGGGACTTTCAAAAGTTATACTACCTACATTTGTGCCTATATGTATAGAGTATGCTTTAAGTTTTGTGTCAACTATAATTAAAATGTATTAGAAATAATATGTTTACAAAACATTCTATGCCAAGGAATTTGCCAAGGTATATAATTATTCAAATTTAAATTATTATAAAATAAAAATCAAGTATTTTTTCTTTAAATGTAATATATATAAATTTACTTTCAAATTAAGATTTAAATCCATTTCCAATTAGTTAAAAGATTACTTTTTATTCATAAAGTAAATAGTAAAATAAATAAATTTATTTTCTTTTATTTAATGATATATAAAAAGTTAAAATCGATTTAGTGCAATTCAGCTTAGGGATGAGTGTTAAATAGAGATCAGTGCACCAACTCGACAAGGTAGCACGAAAAAGACTTTTATTGCAAAAAGAAGTTTAAAGTTCCAAATTTTAGAGGGTAAAAATTCCCAATAAGTTTTCAACCATCCAAAACAGTTCCCATTGGATTGGGAAAGCTTCCTACAAATTCCAAATTTCCATGGAAAGTCAAAACTTCAAGAACGAATTTCCTAAAAGAGGGAAGAGGTTTTCCTGCTACATAGATGTGTTCCATTATTGCTCAATTTTGGTCGAAATATTCCCTTATACATTCCATCTAAAACCCCATGGCGTCTTTGTCGTTCTCCACTGTTCAACGTATTGATGATGATTGCATGGAATGTATCTGTCTAGCAATTATTTGATATTAAAAATTCTAAAAATATTTAGCCAATGCATAGGATAAAATATGCCCATCAGAGTTGTTTTAATACAAAACATATATAAAAGACCAGCTGATGAAGGGAAGACCAGTTTTTTTTTGCGTGTTTATATTTTTGCTGAAGACGATGCTTTTATTGATTGAAAAAATTAAACACGTGTGTCAGGGAAACTTCGCCCTTATGTCAAACTACAACTAGCGAGATATCCACTCCCTGAATGGAGCCAATAGACAACCTCATACATAAAATCCCTGGCCCCTCCTATTCTTCACCTACTTGCGACGTTATGTTTACTTTTATCATGTTGTATCTAATCTGACATGACACTAAGGTTTGACGTTGGGATCGAGTACAGGGCTGGGAATGGAACTTTTTTGAAACTGATAACAAAAACATGTATAACTATGATAGTTCTTATCAAATTCATGGCAGGAAATGTTTATGACATGAAACAAAAGCCATTCATGTTATGTAATAATTTTCATAATATTAAGAAACACAAAAAAAAACACAATCAATAGTTTTAAAGTTTCAACTTTAAGATTTGGTAGAAATTATTACAAACGGAACCCAAAAGATTATAGAAAATGGCATATATATATAGAAAGGGACAATATATCTTGATAAGAAAAAAATTCAAGAACACGCTATCTATTGTTGTCTTTACTCAAATGCAGTTCTTGTTATGGACTTATAGTCACTATTTCGAAAAGAATGAAAACACATATATCAATCTATCTAGATTTCTTCCAATTCTATTTGTTTAGGTTAGTTTTTGGGGGGGAATCATGTCTATGAATCGATATCTATTAAATGCATCTCATTATAAGAATTTCCAAGAGTTCAGGGCATTAAATGCAAAATTAATGCATAAATCTGATATCAAATCCATACAATGCTTGCATTTTAACACGTAAAGATTAGAACATTCCTCTGCTAATTCCGGTTAGAGAAATAACTAGCATGAAAACATGCCTATCCCAAGAACAAGCCACTCCCTCGAGACTCAATTGCAACACAAAAGTGGAACATTATTCTCTCAATGCTAGCTCAAGCAATGGCATGGACAAAATCACTTCCAAATACATAAACAATGTTGAGACCCGATAGGTGAAGCTAAAAACATTGTTTTATCAATGTTAATCGGAACAATGACTATTGTGCAATCATTTGTAACTAAAGATAAATCGAATTATGAATCAAGCATAAGACCGTTTGGATTGAAGACATGTTCATTTATATTGCTATGTTCATGAAAATGACAAAACAAGAGAGCAAATCCGAACAGCACTGTTTGGCTTTGGCACAAAAGAACATAGGAAAATGGAAGAGAAAGTGAAAATATCATACATAACTATGTAACTAACTGCAATGCAAAATCACGTGAGCAGTTCATGTTGATAAATGAAGGCTTTACGGAACGATGGAATTGTAATAGTCTGAAAGAAACCATGCTTCAACCAAAGAACCAATGTAATCTTTCATACCTAAAACCATTCATTTTTTAACCAGCTAAATATACACTTGTTTTTTTTTCACAAACATGGCCAAAATCAAAGAAAATATATTGAAACAAAATCAGAATCAAAGCTTCCCAAGTAGATGAATATGATGATGGTCTCGTCTATGATGATCTGGAAGTCCTAATTGAAGAAGCTAAGGAACAGAAGGATATGACGAGTCTTCCCTTCCAACATGCAAAAACTCCTGATGACATACTAGATCTTTGGCAACATAATGATAAGAATTCTGAGGAAGATGGTTATTGGACATTTATCGGTCCAAGTTTATATGATTCCTTGAGACCAGGTAGCCTTCTCTCCATATGTTGCAGCGAGGAAGAGCATCTTGATGAAGTTACTCAGGAAGAACCAGAACTTATCACTATTTAGGACAAGGAACTCTCAGTCAGCTCCAACAAGGATGTTGAAGACATTTAACTTATGAAGACCCTGTTGAGAGAGATATGATCATTCCTTTCCCTTAAGAGGTTAATGACGAAGAGTGGATCGACCCTTTTGCCACCATAATTGAAGATGGAACGACACCATATTTTGTAGATAGTTATTATATACAGATGGGCCATTATGATGAAAAGTTCAAAGACTTGGAAACTCGTACCTCTGGTGATTCTTCCATGGTGTCACCATCATATTCATCCTGTTGCAAGGAAGCTTGTTGCACAAAGGATTATTTTGCAGATATTTAGCATATGGTAAGCCTAGGTTACCACTCTCAATTTTTCCCCTCAAGAAGCGTAGAAGAAAATCTTCAACCCTCTCTACCCTACATCGACAAGCCCTTAATGACACATCTCAACAAGACTGAGGAAGCTAGGCGGATAGGTACAACTTTCATCCCTTAGTCTCATAATATTTATTGTTTATCTTCTCATTTGAAGCATGAAAGTATGGATTATATTGTTGAAAATTTTAAAAGTTCAAACATTATTTGGGTAACTAACATGATTGGGGAAAATATAAGCCATATACTTGTATGTACAAAGAAAAGATTGAGTAAATGAAGAGACAGGTTGTGTCTCTCATATGAATATTTGCAAAGTCGAATCCCACAGATAGCCTCCCAAGTTTAGGATTCATGGGCGAGTTTCAGGCAAATGTTTTTAGAAGAGGTGTATGGTGGAGGTGCCCGATACATAATCCCACTCGAAGAAGGAATCAACCAAGCCTTTCAAAGTGATGCTTCTCGATGGCACCAATTTAAAATTTTTTAGGTTCTTAAGAAGGTCTGGTTTCCTGCACTCATCAAAATAAAGATCCTCGTACAAACTCAAAATATCACCATCGAGGTACTGTCTTGGATTACCCTAAAGGAAAAAGGTAAGATGACAGGTATGAATTGCTTACTTAAATGGTTACATTGGTGGTATGAATTCACTTAACCTATTTTGGATACCGGGTTTAGGTTAGGTTAGTTGCATTAGGCATATTTCTGTGCATTGCATTTGAGCCTTTAGTTAGTTTTTATTGTTCTTAATTTGTTTCACTCATTCAGTGAACAAGGAAGGAAGGAAGTGCCTGCCCTTAGATGCTCTTAATCTATCGGGCATTCAATACGTGTGTAGCTCTATATGTACCAACAGATTCGCAAGTTCTTGAGCACTCCCAAGAAGAGTACTCATCCCGCAATTGGAGCCAGCGTTACGATCCACTTGTACCCAGCGCACATTTAGTTGCACCCCAGGGAGAGAGGGCCAAATTTTTTTTATCAAGAGGGGTGTTACTGAGTGATGGAAGTCATGGACAAACGCTTTGGTCATCCTTTAAGGGTACTATGGCTTAATGGTGTTGTTGACTTCCTTGTAAAGAGGTTTTTAACCTCTGGGTTGGTGTCAAGGGCCCCTAAAGGTTGACTACTGGGTCTCATGAGTCTATTCCTTTCTTGCGTGCTTTTGTGGCCTTTACTTCAGCCATGAGACATTAGTATTCAGTTGTGGCCACTTCATGCACCCTCATGTCCCTTTAGTTACTGGTTCCTTGCTCTCCCTAGCCTTCTTTCCTCAGAGGAATGCATCCCCCATGCCAGGTCGTTTCCATGCTTTAAAGAGGGAGTTGAGGGATTTTACAGTATTTTATTTGTTAGATGGGGCATAATTCCCTCCCTCCATCCCGCTGCGACCTTTCGTTCGAAGTGAATCGCTTATTTGAGCATGTTTTGGAACCTGGGTGTGCAAAAACCCCAATTATATTACTTTAGTTTATATATATATATATATATATATATATATATATATATATAGAGAGAGAGAGAGATATAGATATATATATATATATATATTTAATTTTAAGTTGACATTTAATAATTATGAATTTACTTGTTTTAAGGCATGTCCTCCTCGATAAGTGAGTGTGAGATCATAAAAATAGATCTCCTCAGTTTCATTTTAAATTAGAACTTATGGGATAAATCATTATGCACTTGTTTTAATCTACTTAGGGTTTTCTCTAGATGGATGTGCTCCTTGTAAGGATGTTTTCTGGTTAATGCAAGTTATTTTTCTGGTAATTCATTGGTGAATCTCTTATTTTGGTGATGCTTTGATTTGTTGGATGAACACAAACACAAGGAGGTCAGGCTTCTTACCTTTTTTTTGGATGTTGGTGGATGTGCATGTCTGAACTCTTAGTGGTATCCTCAGAGTTGCATGCTTCCCCTAGGATAGGTCACTGCTTTCTTTCATGTCACCTTAGCAACACCGACATGCCTTCCTGTGAGAGTGCCCTATGGTTTCTCCTTAGCTTTCCTAGGTTAGTTGCTTAACCTAGGACCCTTCTTCACTAGGTTAGCACTCATCCTCAAAAACCCTAGCTTAGGTAGAGCTTGTTCTAGGGTTTTCCTATGTTTTTACGCTTCATCTCCTCACACATCTAGTCTAGGGTTCGTATGATTTTATCTTTAGATTAGTTTTTGGTTATTTTATGTTAGTCCTAGGGCTAGTTTAGTTTAGTTTCTAATCTAGTCTTAGGTTACTCTTTAGGTTATTTTTTAGTTATATTAAGTCCAAAACCTCTCCCTATGGGCTTCACTGAAGTATTATATTTTTATCGTTGGCCTCCTCCTAGGTTACACTGCCTTCAAATCTCGATTTGTTGTGTTTCTCTTCCATCTGCATTCCTCCACCATCATATCCTACACTTTATCCTTACAACTTGCAATTGTAGATGAGTGTTGACCTCCTGCACAGAAAGATCTAGCTAGCAAGCACTAGTGGAAAATGAGAGATTAGTGACCAAAAAAATGACCAAAATCCGCATATCAATGACCACTTTTGGTTTGGCGATCGCTGGTCGCTAATTTACGGTCTTTTATTACGTGACCAAAATTGGTCATTTATAGCTTGTTGGTTGGTCATTAATTTGGTCATATATTTGGTCATTGATTTGGTCATGTATTTGAATCAATGACCAATTATATGACCACATTTATGACCAAATTAATGACCACATTTATGACCAAATTTGGTTGCGC
>LPNX010853722.1:142572-166212 GCA_001517045.1 Pseudotsuga menziesii | reverse complement strand
TCACATTATAATTAATTATAACACTTGTAAATAATATCTATTACACATGTAAATCATACAATGTCACATTAATTAGTTAATAATTACAACATTGATACATCATATAAAGTACAATCATATATATAAGTTTTAAACCACAAATTATATTATATGAGATGTCAAAAGTATTACAATAAATATGAGTTTTCTCAAATACTCATATTAATTTCCATATAACTTTACAGGAAAATCATCACTTTTCAAAATATTACAATGACTAAACCATCATACTTGCACTTGGCTTCAAAAACATACTTAGATTCCATGTCAATAGCTTCAAAACCATACTCAGCACTAAACCATACTTAGATCCCACGTCAGCAGCTTCAAAACCACACTTAGCAGCTTGAAAGCCTTAACATCGGGTTCTTCATACTGAATGGCAAATCTTCAATAGCAGGCTCTTCATACTGACTAAATGGAAAATCTTCAATAGCAGGCTCTTCATACTCAATGGCCCACTTATAAGTTAAGCTCACTCCTGCAAAATCCAATAAAAAAATATCACTTGTAAAGTAGAAAAACAATGAAGCAAATTATTTATCTTGTTCAACAGCTAACAACAATAACCAAGATCATGTGCAAAATAATAAAATCTAATCTAACAAATTCAATTTAAGAATTGGTTAAAATTAAACTTGAATGGATAAATCTACAACTATTTAGTACCTAAGAAAAGTGTTGGGCAATAGGGCAGACCCGGGTTTAAACCTTTAGTATTGCACCAACAAAAATACCCACAGTGTTGGCCCTTTCGGCAACAACCTGTGCGCAAGTTGCAGTCTCACCCGAAACAGCTATGGGGTGCCGCAGAATCAGGTTTCTGCAAGCCGAGAGGGGGGTTACTGTACCTTAGCCTTTAACAATATTATTAATCAATACTATAAAGCTTTACCATTCATTCACACACAACTTCGCAGATAAATAAACAGTCCTTACTTGCTCAACCCACTACAGGGAATTCACAGCGAAGCTAAATATTAACAACGATCTTAACTTATCAGATGTATACAGTTATTAATGCATAAAAGACAACAGAAACACAACAGCACAAGAAACCACAACACCGGATATAACGTGGTTCACCCCCAGTGTAGGGGTTAGGTCCACAAACTGCGGTCTATTCAACTTGCTACAAAATCCACAGTTTGATCTGCATACTCAGCTGTAGATCCCTTCAATCCTTAAAAGCCGCGTACACAGCAGCAGGCCCCTGCGCACTCAGCTGCAAGTCTTTCCTCAATCTTCCTTACAAAACCCCTCTGCGCACACAGCTGCAGAGGTCGTCCACGCACACAGTTGGGACTTAACCTTTCCTTACAATATCAGCCTTAGCTTTGTCTTAACCTTTCTTTACATCAAAAAAACCTAACCTATCTTTTTTGCACAAGCGCTTATTTATACTGCGTGATTTTACAAAACCATGGTCTTAAACCATGGGCACCCAGAACCCTAAACCCTGGATTTCAACCAAGGTTTTATTACAAACAAAAGTAGTTTTAACTTCCCCTGACACCCCTAAGACTGTTTTGACCCATAGCTCCGCTTACAAACTTTCTGCTTAACCGCGGGGTTACCCAATCATGGAGTATGCGTCCCAACAGGCCCCTAAGACTCACTAGTGGCCCGTCCTGGGACACCTTCAGTTTCATGGATGGCAGACTTCTACTGTCGAAGCATATTGTACTGCTTACTGAAGCTTCTGCGTTCTGCAACCGGCTGCCTACGTGTGCCCTTTTCAGAAGTTTTGCTGATGAAGACCAACGCGATCCACCTGCAACACCATCCTTCTCTTCAATTGCAGATGCTTGACCATCCACAACTTTGGGGTCCCCTGGGATTGCGTGTCCCACTGCAGAAGGAATATAGCTGCAATGGTTATGGTACGCTGCACGATTTCATGGCGGGATTCCCCAGGGTCTTTCTGTGAGGCTTCATGCCGTTTGTTGCTCTACGTTAGAGCAAACTCCTATCTGCCTTTGCAATTTTAGAGCAAACTCCTGCCTACCGATGTACTTAGCCAAGTAGGGCTGTGCTGGTGGAGTACTCAGAAGCTGCTGCAAACCTCTGTCCCTTACTTCTCGTACTAACTCTTGAACGTTATAGTCGTTTGACAGGATTTGGGCTGAATATCTCACAGATGTGCTTAAGACAGAGGCACGGGTCTAGATGGATTCTTATAGAATCCTGAGGCGTAATTGGTCATCATGGTGTAGTAATGACGCGAAATCTGATGAAGTTCCAGAAATCTTCTCCCAACAGCGCCGGATTTGCCCAAAATCTCATTATGACAAGTAATGAGAGCAGCGCTCGTGCCAGCGCCGCCGAATGCAGTATGTCCCATCTGTCACATTTTGGACTGCGACACACCTTGATAACCCTCGACTTCGACACCATCTGACCCTGCGACCTACAACCAACCTGAAGCTCTGCATCCTTTAGACAAAACAGACTACGATACTTCATAATGCTACAAGCATCTTCGCTTATTTGCTTGGTGTTACCTCCTATTCTGAGTATCTGACCTGTCCATATACTTTTTTAAGCGGGTCCCATTTATCATAGAGGGAAAAAGTTCACCATTTAACTTAGCTAGCTGGACTGGGCCCCCATCAGTAACTTTCTGTACTACATACGAGCCTTTCCAATGTGTCTTAAGCTTTCCTGGGAACTTTGTGAATTTGCTGTCATAAAGGAGCACAAGATCACCCTGCTGAAAATGTTTCTTCTTGATGTGTCTGTCATGCCATGCTTTTTCTCAGGCTTTCTGCACCTGTTGTTGGAAACCTGGGACAAATCTATCCTCTTCAAGTTCTAATATCTGTTTCAGTCTCTCTGTGATTATGGCTGGGTCAGCCATGTCGGTGAAAGCAAATATCCGGAGGCTGGGAACAATGTATTCCATGGGCATGACAGCTTCTTTCCCATAAACTAGTCGAAAGGGTGTATGGCCTGTCAACTTTTTGCAAGTAGTTCTGTAAGCCCATAGCACTGCGGGAATTCGAAGATCCCAATCATTCCTGTTAGCGTTACAAACCTTTGTCAAGGCATGCTCAAGGATTTTGTTAAAAGCTTCGACAGTCCCGTTTGCTTGTGGGTGATATGCAGTACTCTTTTGATGATACACCTGAAATTCTTCAGTCAATACTTCAATAGTCCTGTTCAAGAAATGTGACCCTTGATCACTCATAAGAACTTTGGAACACCCAAATCTAGATAAGATGTTGTCGAAGATGAACTTCGCAGCAGTAGCAGTGCTACAGGTCTTGACTAGTTGAGCTTCGGCCCAACGGGTAAGATAATCAGTTGCTGTAATGATGTATCTGGCTCCTGAATGTTTCGCAACGGGGTTGATAGGACCAACAAAGTCAATGGCCCATTTGTCAAAGGCCTGTAATGTGACTTGCAGAACTAGAGGCATTTCATCCCTCCTAGATGGCTTACCTGTCCTCTGGCAGATGTCGCAACTATGGCAATATTCTCTTGCATCTTTGTGGAGTGTAGGCCACCATAAACCGGCTGTCAAAATCTTCTGCGCTGTAGCTTTGCCTACATAGTGACCTCCTACTGCACCAGAGTGTGCTTCAGCCAATATTAGGGGTTTTTCGTGTTCCAAAACACATCTGTGCAGTATCTCGTCTGATCCCATTTTATACAGTGGTCCTGCGATTAAAGTGAAGTCCGCGGCTCGAACCACCAACTGCTTCTTCTGCTGTGTGGTCATCTCTGGAGGGGGTATACCTGTGGACAAATACTGAACAATATCCTGGAAATAGTCATCAACTATGTGGATAGCAACTAACTGTGCATCGGGGAGGCCTGCGTCCAAATTGGTAGGTTCTTCGCCGGACTCAAGCCTCAACAAGTGGTCAGGTCCTAGGTTAAGTCTTCCAGGCTTAACAATGATCTCAAAATCATATTCTTGGAATAGGATTAACCATCTGCATATTCTTCCACCTAGCACAGGTTTGTTAACCAAATACTTCAACGCAGAATGGTCAGTAAACATCTTAAAGTGAGATCCTAGCAGATAATGTCGAAATTTTTGTAATGCATATACCATAGCAAGACCTTCGCGTTCTGTTGTAGTATAATTTTTCTCGGCTATAGACGATTTTCTGCTAGCAAAAGAGATAGGGTGATCAATATTACCGTCACCTGGCTGAGCAAGCACAGTACCTAAAGCAATAGAGGATGCATCAACATGCACATGAAACTCCTTGTTCCAATCAGGGAATACTAAGATAGGAGCATTGACCATTTTTTCTTTCAGAATGTCGAGGCTTGCTTGGCATTCTGGGGTCCATTCGAACTTAATATCTTTCTTTAGCTGTCTTTCCATTGGGGCGGTAATCTTGGCATATCCTTGGATAAATTTCCTGTAATAACCGGTGTGACCCAGCATTGTGCGAAGTTGTTTGATAGACTTAGGAGGTGGCAGGTTCACAATAATAGCGATCTTCGCAGGGTCCATCATCAATCCCTGCTTACATACCACATGACCAAGTAAAATGCCAAAGGGTGCACAGAAAATGCACTTTTTTAAATTCAAGGAGATTTGATGTTGTCTGCATTTGTCCAACATAAGTCTCAAACTAGTTAGATGGTCTTTTACGAGCCCAAAAATAGTCCAGTCATCGGAGTAAACTTCTAAGAATTTATGGATGTATTCTTTAATGGTGGAGATGACCACTCGAGAAAATATGGCAGGTGCATTTTTCAACCCGAAGGGCATGACAGTATATTGGAAGGATCCCATTTCGGTAGCAAAGGTTGTCTTATGTCGGTCTTCTAGAGCAATTCGGATCTGATGGTAGCCAGAAAAGCCATCTGTAAAAGAGTATACTTCTTGGCCTCCGACATTGTCGAGCACTTCATCTGTAAAGGGAGTGGGAAAAGGGTCGTGTAGATAGGCATCATTGAGTTTCCTTAGATCGACACAGATTCGGATTTCACCCTTAGTCTTCTTCTCCTGAACGACCATAGGGCTGACCCACTCAGATTCTTCAACAGGTTCGATTATTCCGGCAGCAAGCATCTTATCCAACTCTAATTTAACCTTTTCCTTGTATTTTGGATTCAATCTATAAGGGCGCTGCTTCACAGGCTTCGTATCAGGCTTCAGCGGGATCTTCATTACACTGATATCGCCCAGGATACCTTTCATTTCAGAGAACTTTGTCGGAAAAAGATCTTGGTATTCATGGATAAGTTGAGTTACCTTGCTTACCATCTCATCATCCCAATAATCGCCAATGGTAGCAAGCTTAGGCTGTTCATCGAAACCAATATTAACTGTGCGCGTCTTCAAGGGTTGCGTTACTTCGGGAACTTCGACTACCGGTCCATGCACGTCGCAGTATCCTTCTGACTCAGGGATATCGAGACAGCGCGGGTCCTCCTCCTCGTCGACTGTGAAGTTATAACATTCGACTGCGAGGGCTTCTTGGGTGGCCCAGTCGGGGCGGTTTTCTGTCACTGCTGGTTCGTTAAATACCTTAGTATGGATGATCCTGATAGCTGCGTCTAGGGCTGGACAGACATCATTAGTAGAGAAAGTATTGATAAAGCTATGAGCAAGATAGTCCCAACTTACAGTATCTTGGTGAAGTTCGGCCTCCGCGTACCAATTCTTCGCTAGTGGTCCCAGTGTGTGCACAAATCTATGTACCCACTCATGCTGAGGTACATACTTCCATGTCTCGTAGCATTTGCTTAAGTGATCCTGAGGGCAAGTTTTTCCCTCAAACTTGCTTTGCGTCTTTGCCGACTGGTTTGAGAATCTCAGGCGAAGGAGCTTCTGACAGGCTTCCCAGGTAGGGATCTGCTTCTTATGGCTTGTCCACCATCTGACTGCTGTGGCTCTAAATGCGGTTTCTAGGGCCTCCATTTTCTGTGGGTCATGTATCTGATCCGAGAATTGAACAATAAACGGTGCAGGATCTGTCAAACCATCATATACAGGTATAGTTCTGAGTTGTGAGTTGATCCATCTGAGAGATTTGGTAGGGAAGTCATTGCAGCCCCTATGGTTCTCAGATAATCGGTGTGGCCAGTTTTCTAAGTCATCATCAGAGTCCGTCATACAGGAGCTACCAGACTCCCATCCTGCGGCCAGAGGATCCTCATATCCTTCTGCCTGCGTAGTCATAGTAGAGATGGGTTCCACATCTACTTGATCCTCATGTCGGAGAGGTTCTGTGTACCGTGGCCCTTGTGAAGGATCCAGGGGCAGGATGACCGTGAAGTATTTCCCTTCGAAAACCATCTGTCTCTTCTTTAGGTTGATGACTGCGGCATTTTCCATTTCCCATTCAATTCCTAGCAGGGCCAGGTAAGGGTTGCTATCATCAATGATCTCAATTACTTCGAAGTCCGTGAAGGTGCTGACCCCATCAATATCTATTTGGAGATCCATGAATCTTCCTAAAGGTATAATCTTTTGTTGGTTAGCTAGCCTCAACTGTATAGGAGACCAGGCAAGGGTAGGTTTCCCCATTTGTTCCCAGGTTTGTTTGGTTAACACATTTACATCGGACCCTAAGTCCAGAATAACATCGGTCATATCATATGCTCCTATCTGAGCATTCAATCACATTTCCCTGCCGGTCCTGCTGACTCGATGAACAGTTTTGTCCTGACCACAGCTCTGCAGAGACTCGCAGGAAGCAATGATGTTCTGCAGCTCATTCAGAGCATCTTGATTTCTTAAAAGTTTAAGGCAATTTTGTAAAAAGGTAGACAATATACTTACTTTATCCATCGAAGCTTCGCGGGGCAGTGACTGAGGCTACGTAGGTGCACTGGGTGGGCTAGGGCCAGCAAAGTCTATCTTGGCTTCTAGGAATGTCTCTTTCTCTCTGAGGATATCAAATGCAGGGACTTTCTCAGGAGCCTTCCGAACTAGGGCTTCGGCAGGTCGGTTTGGCATATGTTGAATGTGTGTCGTAAGTCCACTTCTTGTAACGACATTAATGGCTGCAGCAGGGCAGGGCTCAATAGAAATCATCTTAAGGTTTTGAGTAGGAGTGGTCTGTCATGCCTGAATCTTAGCTATCAACTGGGGGCACTGCTCAATCACATGATCCACTGCGCGGCAATACCGGCATGTCGTAGTGGGGTTCCGACAGTCATGAGCCAAATGCCCAGCTTGGTTACAATTGTAACACACGAATTGGTTTCGGCCTCGCCCAGCCATGCCACCACGGCCTCCAGAAGTACCTCGTCCCGAGGCACCCCCCTGGTAACCATAACTATCGTTACTTGGACCTTCCGTGTGCACCCGGTAAGCATCATAGGTGCGACACTCATCCTCATTATGACCTACAGATTTGCAAAAATTACAGTAGGAATTCTTAGTTCCCTGTCCATAGCTTTGCACCAGGTAACAGTTCTCAGGTCGGTGCTGACCTGTCATTCTGCAGAGCTCACAATAGAGAGCCTGTGGTGGAAAGGGGTTCGGCGCACCTGTCTGCAAGTACTTCTTTACCAGAGGACACCGTTCCTTGTCGTGACCTTCGATCCGACATTGCGTACACCAAATCTCTTCGCGATCAGGTTTTCCCTTTTTCATCTCACGAAGTTCTAGGGCCATCGCAGCTAGCTGTGCTTGGATTTGAGCAATGCCAGAGTCCTCTCCGACAGGGGTAGTTTCAAATTTCATTGCGATTTCCAGGGCCTCTTGTTGGTCGGCAACCTTCTGTTGCATAAGTGGGGTTCTGATATGTCATAACAGTGCTGCAATAAACCATTCCTTGTGCTGCGCAGGACTAATAGTAAAGCTCACTTGGTCCAGGAGAACTTTGAATCTCTGATCAAAGTCCCACACTAATTCGCCACGTCGCTGTTGGATTTCCTTGAGTTTCGTGATGCTCTGCGACTCCGATTTAGGTTTCTTAAATTCTTTGATTATAGCCGCCTTGATCTCACCTAAAGTAGGGCTCTGAGTGCTGGAGAATTTCATGAACCATGTCAAAGCCCGGTCCCGAAAGGAAGTAATGAGTTGCGCGGCTCACACATCTGGATCTGTAATTTTCTTCGCGTTCCATACGGCTTCGCAGAGAAACCAGAACTGTTCGGGGTCCTCTGATCCCATGCCTTTAAAATTGGGGAGTTTAATGTCGTCAACGAGGTGGGCCATCGAGGTTCTGGGGGGATTGGGAGGGGAGCAGGCTGTCGATGGTGGGGAAGTTACGGGGGCAGGCTGGCCTGTGGCCGGAATGCTCGGGCCTGGTTGACTCTCAGACTGCGATAGAATGTCCGGGGTAGCGGAGCGGCGATGTGGGGTGACCAGAGGGTTTTCTTCGGACTCTGATGCTTCAGGGTTTACAGGAGTGGATGCGGTAGCCAGACCCAAGGAAGAGGGTTCAAAACCTCTCTTATACCTTTTTTCGTTTCGCAGCAACCCACTTTGCTCGTCGAAAGGAATGTCACTTACAAACATATGTTAGCACGACTAACTAATAGTCCGATTCGAACAACAATATATCTTTTTCGGCCAATATTATTTTAATCCTTAAGCTTAATAAATTGAAAACTTACCGCGGGGCCCTTTAGAGAACTGTCGTTCGGCTTCGCTGAAGCTTCCACGCGGGAACCCCTCGAGCTTGGAAGTTTTTCCTGCTTACTGTTAACCTAGACAACCACTGGTGCAACGCTATGTGGATACTACCAAAAAAAAATTCATAAGCATCACAAAAACATACCTTTGTAAAAATTCACGTTCTCTTGCTGCGCAGTTTTCAGACTGACCTCAGCAAATCAAGCACTGATTTCCCTCACCATAGCCCTTGAGGTACAATGTAAACCCCTCTTAAGCAAGTACTGAGTTCAACCGGCAACGGAACCAATTTGTTGGGCAATAGGGCAGACCCGGGTTTAAACCTTTAGTATCGCACCAACGAAAAGACCCACAGTGTTGGCCCTTTTGGCAACAACCTGCGCGCAGGTTGCAGTCTCACCCGAAACAGCTATGGGGTGCCACAGAATTAGGTTTCTGCAAGCCGAGAGGGGGGTTACTATACCTTAGCTTTTAACAATATTATTAATCAATACTATAAAGCTTTACCATTCATTCACACACAACTTCGCAGATAAATAAACAGTCCTTACTTGCTCAACCCACTACAGGGAATTCACAGCGAAGCTAAATATTAACAGCAATCTTAACTTATCAGATGTATACAGTTATTAATGCATAAAAGACAATAGAAACACAACAGCACAAGAAACCACAACACCGGATATAACGTGGTTCACCCCCAGTGTAGGAGTTATGTCCACAAACTGCGGTCTATTCAACTTGCTACAAAATCCACAGTTTGATCTGCGCACTCAGCTGCAGATCCCTTCAATCCTTAAAAGCTGGGCACACAGTAGCAGGCCCCTGCGCACTCAGCTACAGGTCTTTCCTCAATCTTCCTTACAAAACCCCTCTGCGCACACAGCTGCAGAGGTCGTCCACGCACACCGCTGGGACTTAACCTTTCCTTACAATATCAGCCTTAGCTTCGTCTTAACCTTTCTTTACATCAAAAAAACCTAACCTATCTTTTTTTCACAAGCGCTTATTTATACTGCGCGATTTTACAAAACCATGGTCTTAAACCATGGGCACCCAGAACCCTAAACCCTGGATTTCAACCAAGGGTTTATTACAAACAAAAGTAGTTTTAACTTCCTCCGACACCCCTAAGACTGTTTTGACCCATAGCTCCGCTTACAAACTTTCTGCTTAACCGCGGGGTTACCCAATCATGGAGTATGCATCCCAACAAAAAGTAAAACTCAGCTCTAAACCAGGAAATGGATTTCAACAGGAAAGATAATCAACGAATCCACAAAACAATTATGATCGACTGCATAGGTAGAAACCTGCATACATAGTGCAATCTGTGAAGGAGTTCACCTCTATATGTCATGTGGTTAGTGAATGACATGACAACTATGGAAACTAATGAATGATTTACAACCCCATCAAACTATTGTGATGTTATACTCAACCACCAGTATAATCAAAACCCATCAAATAGCATCAACATTCCCAATTTCCTACATGCCTACCTTGTCCTTGTTTCAAACATATATTTGTATATAAACAAACGAAAATTATAAAAAGTTCTTTTTAACTTGTCAGCCTCAAAGTTTTCTTGACATAGTTCAGGCATCAAGCCAACAACCATCATATTTTACCCTCTATATCTATATATAATCAAAAAAAATCATGAGTTTTTCTTTCTTGGACTCTGGACTTTGGAAAATTCGCTTTATATTATCTCAAAAAAATTCATGAATTTTATCTATATATACATATATATTCTAGTGACATGCCATATCAACACAACGACATTCATACATGAACCACACCCATACACCCTAGCCACTTTGGAATAAAATCATATATACTAGTATATGCAAAAAAATACTTCTATGAATTATAATCACTAATCTAAAAATAACTACTGCTTGTTATTTTTTTTCCATTTGAACTCATTTGGCATGTTGGACAGTTAGGTTTCCTAATAGTAAAAGACTTATAGGAATGTAATATTTGCATACTAGTGGTAAAATTGTTTTAAACAGCCTCAATATCATCAATCATGGCCTGTGCTTTTGATCTGATAAACTTTGCCTTCAAAATATGAACTTTTGATCTGATAAACTTTAGAATCACTTGTGCTCAACACATACACACAATCAATTTCTACAAATAGATTAGTCCACAATCACCTGAGATTGGCACTAAAATCATACCAAATGTAAGCATGCTTCCTTGTGTCCATGTGAAATAGAGATTTGACCGGATTTCTATAATACTGATTGGTCACCAACCTCTGTAAAAATAGCACAAAAGAGATAAGAGTTGGTATAATATTTTGAAATCTAGACATTCAGATAAATATAATGTTCAGTGTTATATAAGCCTATTTTGTGGGAATGCACCCCATTTTTTGTAATTAAATCCGACAAGGTATCGACACAAACAATGTAATAATTTATAAATAAAGTGCATGATCAATATTGTCAAGATCAAACAAACCATTAGATAGGGTCATTGATCAATCTATTGATATTGTCAATAACCTTAGGCTATGTAGAGACCTAGTCCCAAGCTGAATAGGTTAGCTATTATCTCTATTATGAACTTATGCTATTAGCTGTACTAGTGTACTCTTATTCTCCCAAATATAACCAAGCTATGCCATTTTGACAGTGGTTTTTCCTCCTCCTACTCAGGTTTCCCATTTAAATCCAAGTGTGTTATAGTGTGTGTGTTGCTATTTCTTTCATCATTTTGAAAAAATATTCATGACAAATATCATCTCCACCAAAATATGGCAGTAGCATTTGATTGTGAAACCACTTTTGCATCTGGTCATTTTCATATGACCAGCATTTTTACTAGATTGTTTTTGTCAATTTTACGAGGCATGCCAATAATAACAAATTCAATGGCTACTAATGAAATGAGCACCATCCAATAAGGTTACCACAATATGAATAGCAAAGCTAATGCGATCTATAGATTAGTGTGAGGTGTTTGTGGAACACTGGTAATGAGCTACACGGATGCATCCACAACATTATAAAACAGTGCCATGGCCAAATATTCTCAACTACGAGGATAAACACTGTTCACGACCGCAATGGATAGTTGTTTGAGATATGTGTCTTATTTGTTTCATCAAGTTCCACTCTATATGAAATGATTACCTTCCACTGATTTAAAATTTTCGGAATCTTAACATTTCAATGATTTGAATATACTCACAGATCTCATTGCCTTGACTAGATGACCCTCACAACATGGAACTTGGACATTTATCAAACTCTTACCATTTTTTCTGTGAATTGCTACACATTTTGCAATTTGGTGCACTCGCTCCTTGATGTATATAACCATCAAAATACATGGTAACCAAGAAAAAATTAACAGAACCACTGTGAACAAAATGAAGTAGCTTCTTAGCCATAGTCATTGATGCTTACCTCATAACCATAATTTATGGACTTCATACCATATTATATTTTTATTTTACATGTTAAAACAACAAATGCTGGCTGAAACAAAATAAGGGGTGTTGAAACCCACCTTGAGAGAACAAAATATAGAACAGTACTACTGTTATGACTACTAAAATTAGCATAAAAGAATCATCAATGTAAAAACAAATGTTGAAATCCTATTGTCCTACATTCCTGGAATGGGCATCAGACAACAATGACATCAGAAAGCTTTCCTCCCCAAAGCATTGATATCCTTGCAAAGAAAATATGCTGTAAATTAAACACCCTGCAAAATGTGCAGGCTATAGCCCATCAGTACTTGCACAATAACTTGTGTTCTAGACAATGAATTTGATGCTCGTCCAACTTGGGAACCAAATCAAAATAGGTTTCCTTTGAATCTACACTTGGAACTAAGTTTAGATTTGAATTTAAATATACACTCGAGGATGATCATAGGAACAATAGAAATATAGAATCATATCTTCCAGTGATCATATGAAATACAGGATCCTACCAAATTCATGTGACATGAGCTAAGTCCCTGCTAGGATATATTAAAATCGCTTGACAGAAAATAAAAAATGACATGTTCCTGTTTGTGGAGCACATGTTTGTGATTTCCGACTCCATTTGTATTGGTTGAATTTAAAATGTCCATTAGTAACTACATGAAATACCTGGAAACACTAAGAAATAATCATAAATGAGTTATGAGCAAGATGTATTTCTAGCTTTTAGTAGAGATAGAAGGAATCATTACTATATACCTCAACATATTGACACCTCACGTTGTCGTTGTATAACTAGCCAAGCTCACTAGTGAATTATTTTTACAATAATGTCACAACCATCCAAAAATGTAGTACAACCCATTAAACTATAATACCCATCCTTGCTGTAGGTTGTCGCATTAGCATACGCCCACCAGAAACCCTGGTTCAAAAGACATTTAGTTCCATCTTTACCAAAGCATGAAAGGAATTGAAAACAATTTCATTCAAATGAAAGAAAATATCTTTAAAGTTTAAAAGGTTACCAGATCCCATCAATCCGATCTGCTAGTGATCTTGTAGACTTTGGAATGATCCCAGTTGATGTGAGTGACTTGAAAACATGACCTGAGCCACAATCACCAAATAATGAATGTAGTAAGTTATTGGTAGTATTAATATTGAACTCGTATTGCAGAGTAAATAGAGAACAACAATTTCAACCTTTCTCGTCATCTTCACGGTCTGAAGTTGACTTATCATAGTCCATGTCTATATAAAGTGCAAGATGATCGCTAGAAGCCTTGCATGTACTACGGACATGGGGTGCCACAGGAACTAAAGAAACTGAATTTTTGCTCGATTGTCCCTACCATGGATAGAAAGACATAATACTTCATAATTTAAACTTTTTAAACTTTTAAAGGGAAACACAGCGACATCCAGAACACCATCAGAGAGCGTGCGTGAAAAAACAAACTTAACAATGAACACAGGTATTTTATAGTTGTTGGGAGACCAAAAATATGCAACTTATTTGTAGCAATATGCAACTGCATTGACATGTGCACAATACATACAAACCATCCTCCAATTAAACCCCAAAACACCCAACAGAAAAGACAATGTACCAACAAGAATGAAGGCCTATGCTTTAATAAAGATGTTGCTATTTTGGAACTCTCAAACAAGTTATTTTGGACTTCACTACTACTTCTTGTACCATCCTCAATGGAGGAATCTAGATCTCAGAGTCACTCAGACTACTCGTTTGTATAAGGTAAAATAATCTTGTCTGCAAGATCAAGGTGAAGCACAAGTAGCAAGAGAATGGCATAAGCAAGAACGAGGGGAAGCACAAGTGCCTAGTCTTTTTGGCATATCTAACTCATTCACACCATGTTACTATATTGCATTAACACACTGGATTTTCTAGTCTTTATAGCTCAGCAACCCTGTTGGCACAAACTCGACCAAACACTATAGTGTGTGTGTTGCTATTGTTTTCATTATTTCATTACTGTTATTTTGTTTGATGATAATATTATTGATCTGCTGCGATTGGTTATCATAATCATGGTTATATCGTTATTCTATTCGTAGACTTCATGATAAACAACACACTTCATTGTGAAACTATATTTACTGCTACTTTTTTGCAGGTTGAATTCTTTTGAAAACCAACAACATGATTTGGATACAAGTTTCTGTATGAAAACATAATGTTGTATGCAGGTCCAGACCTCCATGCATAACAACTACTTTCAATTTGATAAGGAGAAAACAAAATGTAAATGAACTTTACCTTTGGGAGGAACAATCACTATAGGGAAGCTGCTATGGTGAAAGTAGTACTCACTCACACTCCCTTGCAATACACTTCAAACCATAGAAGATGTCAGAAACAACAAAACATTTGAACCAAAAATAGCATACTCGCATTTCATATATGCTCTAACTTTTAAACACAACTTTAAGCTTACAAGGAGATGTAGAGTATTCAAAATAAAAGGGTCTTACCTCTTGATTATCCCTAGTCCTCTTGTTTCCATTATAAGTGCAGCGGGATTGATTCTTACAGCTTCACGACAAAGTGCTTTACCTACATCACCCTCCATAATCCTAGCTTCTGTTTTCACCTTTTCAGTGGAAAAATGACAACATAGCAGTCAAAACCAATGGACTAACATTCTCTAAGAACTACATTTACAAGGTTCTTATTGGTATTACCATGGAAACTTCATATGCTTCTATTGCAAGCCTTTCCATTAGACCTTGTGTGGCATCAAACAACACCTCATCATCTAAATCTGTGCTTTGAAGCATATCACAATGAAATAGAACTCTTATCAGTATGAAGAAGGAAATAATTACAATCTTTTGACTGGGTTGGTTTTTCTATGAGTCTGCCAGGGATTTGTTTTCAACATTCAGAAAAAAGACAAATCGATATCATCAACCTCAACCTCTCCTAGACTTGAAAAAAATATTGAAAATAACTAAGCAATTATATCACATTCAAACTGACCTACACTTATAGAATAAGCTTTTTCATCTGATGATTCCAAATTCAGATATAAATTCTTCAAAAGATGGATAATAGCTTTTTGCAAAACCTTTTGAAGATAATTTTTCAGACAATGATTTTGAATAATTTTACAATTGGGAGGTGCTGGCTTGAGCCACTAATACCAGTAGCAGTGGAAGTCTGTAAATTTCAACATATACTGGGGTATACTCAATGCTAAGGTTGGTGTTAGAGTTAATAGTTACTGGGGTATACTCAATAGAGCTAACAACTATTGTGGTGTAGCCAGAGTTAACAATTTCTGTGGGATAGTCATTAGAGTTACCAGTTTCTGTAGCATACTCATGAAAGTTGACATTTCCAATTGTGTACTCATTAGAGTTGGAATTTACTGTTGTATACTCATTAGATTTGACATTTACTGTTGCATACACTTTAGAGTCGACATTTCCTGTTGCATACTCATTAGAGTTCACATTTCCTGTTGCATACTCGTTAGAGTTAATAGTTCCTTTGGTGTACTCAGTATGAATTGATTCAAGATCTGCCATTATCCCATAGATTTTGTAGTTTTCTGCTTCCCTGTGAACATGACTACCTCTCCTTCCTTTTCTTTCAGACTGGGAATTGGACAACCCACATGCAGCACACCAAGAAAAGTCACATTCTGTACATACACAAAAGACTAGAGAATGCACATTTCCATCCCTTAGTAGACTGTCCAATTGATTTACAGCATCATCAGTCTTTTCCTTCCCTATAAAACCTCTATTCAGTATGGAAACTGATGAAAGAAAATAAAATAGAGGACAAGAATTCAATTATCTATGTACATCTGTGGTAGTTCTGGATGAACAGGACCATAAAATAACAACCGATTCGTCTTCCCTTGCTTTCTATATTCATCAAAAAGGAGATAATCCTCTAGATTTAAATTTCCAGTTTGCAAGCTTGAAATCATGATTTATTTCCCCACTCTGTTAAAACATAAAAGCAGCATACCTTTTCCTTTGCTGGAAGACATCCTCATAGATAATATTGCCTTCTTTTACTGACACCTGATACAATTGATCATATCTGACCTCACCATTGAACCGTAAATATTTTTGTAAGCAATCCACATTGAATTCTCATAGTTTTTCACAGTATAAACATCAAGCAACTCAACTAAATTTGTTTTACTGAGCTGAAGTCCACACCTACCACATAGTAAGAAATATAAATATATTTTCTCAATTATAAAAGTTAAGAAAATTTCTCCCTTTTCCTGAGAAAAAACAGATTTAACAAGTACAAAATATATGGGGAATACAAGAGCTTAACATATTCAAGAAAATCACTGTCATATCAAAGAAATACAGGAGAGAATAATTAACTGGTAAGAAAAGAGAAGATGCTTAAGATTTGTTGAAGAGGACAACCAAGCACTTTTCAGTAGCATTTGTCATGTTAATGGTAGTTGAATCTACTTCATGTATTTTGGCAATATCATTCTCTAATGCAAGTCTTTGAGAACTTTCCTCAGGCACCTCAATGCCCACTCAAATCTTCTAGAATCATTTTTCCTAAGACAATTGTGAGATAGTTGATGTTTTTCCTCCAAAAAGTGTGAGATAGAAGACAATTGTGAGACAATTGTGGCAAAATATTGTCCTCATATAACTGATGTAAGACAAATTTGCGACAGAAATTAATCATGTAGTTTTGAAGGTAAATTTGTAGTGAAAATTCCTTTTTTGAGGAGTATTAATTAGTTAGTTTACTTGGCATGAAAAATACACATATCAATACAACAAGGTCCAAGAAATATGATAACATAAGTTGATCTTTTTCAAAATTTGGTGTGAAAAAACTTAAATGTGTAATCCTGTCTAGATGCATTTCAATTTCCTAAACTCCAACTGCCATGTTTAAGGTCAAAACAACACAACCAGTCAAAAGTTTCCACAAATGACTTGTAATATCCCTATACATTACCTTGGGCATTGCAATTGTACTCTGAGATAAACATATGAGGGTTCTGACATCTCCATTGAGTTCTCAATTATAGATGCCACATTAGACTTTAAGCAGACCTTACATATATGATGCTGGCAACTGGTGAAAAAAGTATCATCAAGATTATGATGTTCACATCTGCTAGATGGTCCTGATGAAATAAACATAAGAGGTTCAAATAAATAATATGATTCTGATTTTAATTATCTTTCAAATAAATAAACATAAGAGCTTCATTATGTTTAAGTCCTGTAAGCAATTGCAAATGTATTATGCATACCTCACCTTTGGAATCAGCAAAATAAATGTACTTTCAAAAACAAGATGCCATCTAATGTAAAGTGAATCTAAAATATTTATGGTCTAATATTTGTTTTGAAACATGATTAGGGGATACCAAAGGCACGGTTCCATACATGCATACACGCTTAGTACCAGTTCCTTCCTACTTGTAAAATTCCCCTTGATTAAAAAACAATATTCAGCATACATCTTTCAGTTAAAATAATCAATACCTGATCCTAGTGAGGATATCAAGCCCTGCACCAAGAGTGTTGGATCATTTTAGAGTCCTTTTGAGGAGGCCAGAGCAAACCAACGAGGACAGAGTGAGAACATGGGTGCTCAATCAACATACACTGGTTGGAATTTCAATTTTCACCTACCCAATCTCTCAATTGCCAGGAATTACCAATACCCAACTTTATAAAATTTCTACAGAATATTAAACCACACCGGTCACAACAAAAACAAACACAAATTATATATAAACCTTTATGAAGAAGGTTGTATCAAAATGAAAACTCCAAAGCAAAGGCTAATCTACACTCTCTTCATGGTAGGCAAAAGCAGAGGGAGACTTATGGGTTTTAACATTTTATTCTGCTTGAACAACTATTAAAATCCTAAGATTCAGATAGTGTCTCCCCTCCATCATTCAAACTAATCATCAAAAATTCATTAGGTGACCAGTAATGAACGTTCCACCGCAGTAATAATGCGCATCCTAATAAGCATTGAGATAGAATTGAAACCTGATCTGTCTTCTTACTCGAAATCAAAAACCAGTCCACAACCCTTCCACCTCTGCCCCCAATACCACCTCCCAAATCACAAAAAAAAATGAAAGACAACCACCATTATGCTCACTGGCATTCAAAACAAACCCAACTTCAAATAGTTGACCACCCTAGAAGCCTGATAAAAAAAAACAGACAACACATACAGTATCAAATTCACAAAAACAGAACCCCTCAACCCTTAACTTTACAAGCTCAGAGTTATGCTGATGAGCATTGTGAATCTCTTACGGCTCTTTAAAATCATATCAAAAGAAAATGACAAATTCACGTGTCCATTTTGCATTATCATTAGTTGTGACTCATTAGAGTTGTAAGTACACTTGATGTTGCTATAAAGAAGTATGAAATTATTGACTGTTAGACGGCCTGTGAGTTTTTGGACTTCATACCTTGCCCCTTAGCTTAAAGATATGTCACTGCTGTAGGTTTCACTCTTCCTAAAGTTTGGGTCCCTTCCTTTTTATGATGGAGTTGAAACACTTGGTAAATTTATTGTTGTAGCCTATTGTGTGGTGTTTTGTTTGTACAATTTGTTAAACATTTGGATGGCATACTACTGTAAGAATATCTACCATTAAGTGTGTTACCCAAACTGTTGTAAAAATATTATAAGTGTTTTATTTCCATGCATAATTGTAATAACCAACAACATCACAACATTTCAATAAGAAAATGCACAAAATATCAGACTTTAAGAAACATTTCCAGCTTTGAAAATTATTACGAGAACAAGAGTCACATGCCTGTGTGATATTAATGTGATTTTCTCAAGGAATGTCAACTCTTCTCTATATATTTTTACTTCAAACACAACGTCTCCTTGAACCCAAAATGTAGTAGCAGAGAAGATGAATTTTGTCCCTTCTGAAGCCTATATCAACAATGCATTTTTTTAAAATCTGTCATGAATACCAATATTCGAATAAATAAGTCAAATAGAGTCTGTGGTAGAGTATATGAGTTTGTATAAACTTATTGTAATATCCCCCATATAAAATTGTAATGTTCCAAGGTAATTTGTACTAGGGTATCAATATTCCTCGAAGACAATTTACTAGTTTTAGCTGTGACTCATTATGACACGTAGTAGGGAATAACATAGAACTTTATTATCCAAGCAGCACCCATAAAAAATGTAAGTTTAGCTAGTAGAGCCACTATTCAATTCCAGCACGATGTTGATGTAATGGCATTCTCTTTCTCAATCAGAAGTGAGATGTAGTTATTATGGAAGTGAAAACCTTTCTTTCCAGGACTTTTACTCCACTGAAAATAATAGCCATTGCATGTACCAAACCAGGTCTAGGTAATATATGTGAAGATTCAATGCCTTGAATAGTAATAATTTTCGGACAAACTAAAGGAGAACACATACTGACCAGGTAGAAGGATAAGCGAAGAGGGGCCATGGATGTTAAACCATAACTTCTTAGTTGTTTCAAACATCTAAAAGTAGACTTCAAAATTGAGTAATTAGAACAGAGATTGCCTTCATTACTCAAATAGTTGTTAATCAAAATAGTTAATAGTCCTTAAAATCTAATTCTTTTTCAAAAGTAACCTATTTAATTCGGTTCTTCAAAGCATTCTCCCAGCATAGGGATATCCTCTGCTTTGGTGTGAACTTAGAATGATTACAGTGAGCTAGTTTAAGTGAAGTTAGGAGCACTTGAAAAATAAACTAATAATTGATGGTGAATACATATTACAAACCACCTGCATTAGTCAATGAAATGCAATGTCAATGAATCACATCAAATACTCATAGGATGCCATGAATCATCATTCTCTACAAGTCCATGATTTTGATGAAGTGTTATGTGACTGATTATCCTGCAAATAATTACATTAAATAATATTGTTAAGATGCTCCAAAACAAAAAACAAAAAAACATACAAATTAGAAAACCCAAATCACAAGATAAACATTGAAACAACTTACGATTGAGGAATTAAAATAATGGGCTTCAATTGAAAATGGGAATATTAAGGACAAAAAAAGGCCAATATCAAAAAGTAAATAATAAATCCATCCCCAAAAGCAATGTCTGAACTCTTGCTTGATCATATCATGTAGGAAAATTAATTTGACTAGTAAAGTATGTTGAATTCTAACCTCACAATAGAGACTTGGAATTGGATGGCTATATTTTCGATCAAAAGTTGTTGTTTGTCATGTACTGACAAGATGTTTTTACTTGTATTGTCAAACCCAAAATTGGATAAAATATAAGTTCAGCAGAGATGGGCCAAAACAATCCCAAACTCATGCCATGCATAAGGCTTTTTGAACACTTCAATTTGTAATCTTTGTTCTTAATATTATAGCAATTAATCAAAGAAAACAACCCCACACTTTTGTCCAAAAAACTCAAAAGGCACCAAAGTCATCCTGTGTGAAAAAATTTAAGGTAATATAAAACACTCCCACCCACAGAAATTAACATATTCCTTCTGATCTCCAAGGATGATACAGCTCTAGCAGTACATAAAAATAAGGCAATCTACCGTAAATCTTGCAAGAGTCTACTAGGTACAGGCAAGGTTTGAATGTAACTTTACACTAGTAAGACTAATACATGTTTGTTTCTATTGAAAAATATAAATAAAAGAGGAAAATAACTGATGATACAAGATATTTTTCCTACTTTACTAACCATGGGAGGGTATGAGGATGGAAGAATGAGTCAAATTCCCAATCACACTGTTGCTACAAAAGATTCTAGGGCCATTGCAAACAAACAATTTCCAAGATTTTAGCCAGGTTTGACTGTTTCACATTCCAATAAAAGAGACAAAAATGATTACGCATGAGGCTACCTTTAATCTATAATCCAGGCAAGGAATGCCCCACTTTTTTAATTTTCCTTCCACTTTTATATTCTCCTTAAACCCATAAGGAGAAACCCCAATCCTCAGAATTTAGGCAATCATGTACCAAGCTCCCCAAATGAGTGCAACCACACACACACTGCATGAAAAAAGCATGCAGAATATAGCCTATAATCTCTAAGGTGACATTGATGCACAGTTTTGATTTAGATTTATATCCAAACTGACCGCTTGCAAATTTTCAATCATCATAATATATTTGCTTATGATTTCTCTCATTGCAGATCACAATGCAAGTCAGGGCTCTCTTCAAACCACCCTCCCGAAAAGGATCAAACAAAGTTGCTCAAAGAAGTATGGGACCAGGTGTCCTATCTGCTCGCTAGGATGTTGAATTACAATAAGGTTTAGTAATACCTAAACTAAACCTTACCTTAGCCATTGTCTGCAATGCAGAAATAATTCTCCATTTAGCCCTTGTCCACCATGCAGAAATCATTCTCTGTTTGGCCATTTTTCGCCATGCAGAAATCATTCTTCGTTTCCATATGCAAACTGCAAAGCCCAAACTAACCTAACCACTGTGTAGAGATAGTTCCTGGCTCATCCTGTGTGTTATATTGTTCAGCAGGAAACTATAAAATAAATGGCCTAGAACACAATGTCCCAACAACTAGCAGATAGGGATTTTCAAATCCTAGAAGGAAGTGTTGAGCCCATATAGGAGAACTCAAGACTCAAGTCATCCAGACCAACTACTATGGATATGGGTTCTTAACCAAAATGCCAAACTGGGTATTTCAGAAGGGGGCCTTTCTGAAGGTATACGGCCGCCAATAGAAATTCAACCCATGGAACTGTATGTAGAGTTTATGGGACCTTTCCCCAAACCATCCGGCACCTAATGCAAGTTTAGTTTCAGACTGCAGGGAACCGCTGCATAGGGATACTATTGCCATTTTGTTGCCCCACTAAAACCTTCCTCCTTTCAAGGCCTTCTTGGAAGTACCCAATCCGTGAAGATAGGAACTTTAAAATCCTTTTTGGCCAGAACACCCCAACTAACAGACACTTCTATGGTGATGGGATCTGTGAATTTTCCACAAATCATTCCAGGGGATTCAATGAACATCTAAAACCTTCAAACCAGCATAGAACGTAGTTCTTGAACTCAAGCCATCAATCCATAAACAACTAAAACAACCATTATTTAACTACTTAAATCCAAACCATCAAAACCAGTCAAGCAATGACCATAAAATTGTGATGTATCCAAAGCTGCTTGAATAAATAGATTATTGAAAAATTTATAAACACCTGAGCAAATCCAATAATATAATGAGCATTGGTACACCAATTTCTATGCATTTACCAACTGAAATGTTCAAAACCATACTTTAGTCTTACAACCCTTACATGAATATCTCTTTCCATATATCATCCAAGGCCTGGACTACAGACAGGAAAGGAACAGCACCAAACCAAAGCACTAAAATTCTCAGATTATTGTTCAATGTTGAATTTTGATAAACGTATTGAGGCAGTGCTATCTGAATGAAAATATGCTACCAATTCATTTCATTGAGAACTGTAAAGTTGGTGCTCCTTACCTTCAGAAAACCATCCTCAAACAATCCAAGTCAAACCAAAGCTATAATGGGTATCATACCAAGTGGACTGAAAAACTTGAAACAAAGTCTCAGGAGATTCAAATGAGAAATCAAGGAAAATATCTCATACAACACACATGAAAATACATGTGATGTGTTTAGAGTTGGTAATGCAATGACATAACGAGAAAAGATACCCCGAAGCTGGCCGTAAACAAGGGCAATCTGCAAGCTTGATAAGGCAATCAACGCTCCTTGGATAGCTTGCATGGTATAAATAAATCTATGCAAGAAAAAATATCGGATGTTATGTACCTGATTAAATATTTGAAATGATAGTCTATAGACTGAAAAGAAATTGCCAGAACCCTTACCTTATCAATTATCTTTCACCAAGTCCATTAGTCCATATTGCTTGTAAAGAGTTGTCTTAAGTTGTAAGTACACTTGATGCTTCTATAAAGAAGTATGAAATTATTGACTGTTAGATGGCCTGTGAGTTTCCGGACTTCATACCTTGCCCCTTAGCTTAAAGATATGTCACTGCTGTAGGTTTCACTCTTCCTAAAGTTTGGGTCCCTTCCTTTTTACGATGGAGTTGAAACACTTGGTAAATTTATTGTTGTAGCCTATTGTGTGGTGTTTTGTTTGTACAATTTGTCAAACATTTGGATGGCATACTACTGTAAGAATCTCTACCATTAAGTGTGTTACCCAAACTGTTGTAAAAATATTATAAGTGTTTTATTTCCATGCATAATTGTAATAACCAACAACATCACAACATTTCAATAAGAAAATGCACAAAATATCAAACTTTAAGAAACATTTCCAGCTCTAAAAATTATTATGAGAACAAGAGTCACATGCCTGTGTGAGATGAATGCGATTTTCGCAAGGAATGTCAACTCTTCTCTATATATTTTGACTTCAAACACAACATCTCCTTCAACCCAAAATGTAGCAGCAGAGAAGATGAATTTTGTCCCTTCTGAAGCCTATATCAACAGTGCATTTTTTTAAAATTTGTCATGAATACCAATATTCGAATA
>LPNX010853722.1:130824-142486 GCA_001517045.1 Pseudotsuga menziesii | reverse complement strand
TTTGTATAAACTTATTGTAATATCCCCCATATAAAATTGTAATGTTCCAAGGTAATTTGTACTAGGCTATCAATATTCCTCAAAGACAATTTACTAGTTTTAGCTGTGACTCATTAGAGTTATAAGTACACTTGATGCTTCTATAAAGAAGTATGAAATTATTGACTGTTAGACGGCCTGTGAGTTTCATCAGAGAAGATGAATTTTGTCCCTTCTGAAGCCTATATCAACAGTGCATTATCTTGTTCCTGTAGCAGCGATTTTGACAAATACAACTCTAATGGAAGTGTCCTAGGAATAGAGAGTGATGGAATTAATTTCATATGCAGAAAGTAGTTAACAAGAGTGGATATCTATGCCTGGGGATGCGTTCTTCTCCTCTACCAAAAATTTCCCAAAACCACAACATGTTATTTTCCCCACAGAACAAAACGACTTCAGATCTTTCTCTGAGATGGAAGATGAATGGTATTTAGTCACTATTGGTGTGCCTCCTTCCACAAAAGACTTCTCCAAACCAAGTTTGTCTCACTCTAAAACATCAACAAATTGCTTGAAATATGGTAAGATCTTCCAAGTAAAGAGGAATTAAAGAGGAATTATGATGAAACTTGGGAAGAAATCCTTTAGCAATTCCTAACATCTCATGAATATTTGTTTCTACTACAAGGTGAAGCATAGACTAGATGTCTATGAGGAAAAATCCTAGTAATCATATGAATACTTGACATAGTAAAAGTGTTTAAAGATGACAGAAGATGTAAGGAAACTTAGATGACCTAATGGGATATTGAGTATAAACAGACTCGTTGAGCATATTTATGAGTGTGTTGGGAAGTCTAGTAAAGCTTGTTGAAATCTTGAAGAAATAATGTTAAAATAAAAGTGTTATCAAGAGTACCTCTCTAGATTGGCAATGAATTGAGAGTTTAAAGACTGTTTGAAATAGACCTTATTCACTTTGCAATAGGGAATCTTCTCATTATCAAAATCATTGTGACATTTTCTAGGAGTGACTATCATAGGACCAAAAAAAGACTGGATTGTGTATAGAGCAGTTTGTAATGGTAGGCATAAGCTAGGAAAATGTAAAGTGTACAAGAAGAACAAAAATGATGAAGATCGTTAACAAAGGAAGCATGAACATAGGGGGGGTATGATCAAAAAGTCAAAATTCCTGAGCAAATTTAGTAGAGGGAGAAAATTATGCATCTAGATCTTACAAAAAAATTAGAGTTTAATGCATCTAGATCAATTCAAAAACCCTACTATCAAAGTCAATACAATTCATTTCACGCCTTCATATATATAATAGAAAAAGGGGGAAATAAAACATGCTAGTCATAAAAGATTGATGGAAATGTATAAGCAGCAACCATATTTAGATTATTACAGGTAGAATTTAATATAGCAGCAGGACCAACAACTACCTGAAAAATATAAACAAGCATAAATAAGGCAATAATACCCTTCAAATATCCATAAATTATCTCAGGCATCTCAATGTTGCTTGAGAGATCATCACAAATAAAGGATTTCTTACCCACAAACGCAGAACAACAGAGAAGGCACTCCATGGGCAGGCATCCAAAACCTTCAAACCACATGCTCTCCCAGCAAATCACGGGCTCTTGTAGCTAAAGAAACAATATTTACCAGTTAATTGCAAATGTTGAACACCACATAAACTAGGTTTCAAATCACAAGCTCTGGAAGCTGATGAAAAGACCTACCAGATACCGAAAGAGGAGGAAATTAGGTACATCTGATTGGAAATTAAGAACTCAAGACAAAACCTTAACAATGAAAAAAGGATGGAGGGGCTATCCATACTCTTTTTTACAAGTGTTTGTTCACCAGACTACTTGGATAATCCTTTTTCCAAGTTAGCATAATCTTTATCTTGCATTTGAGCAATTTCTGAAGCAATTTCAGAGTTCTATGGTTATACACAAATTTTAATTAAAAAAAGGGTGATCAAATTCAACTGAAAAAAAACATTACAAACTCATACCAAAGAGAAATTGTTCCAATTACAAAAATAACAAGCAAAAGAACATTACAAGACTGAATTGGCCTATTGAAATGTACCTTGAGATCTATTCATACAGTCCAGAAACAAGACCGGGAAGATCAAGCTTCATTTAAAGCAGATTCACCCATCATTGTTAATCCCTTTGTGCTATGATTAATTCCAAGATTATTTGGCACTCTAACAGCAACTAGTACCCAAAATGATATCATCATCTGATTCCTAAGTCATAACCCCAAGGGATCCATTAGATCCCTGCCTTCTTATAACTCAAAGTCGTCTTCCAACTTCAATGTTTGGGAAACAACCTTCTCTTCATAATCGTCGACCACAAAATAGGGATTGTGCTCAATTGGACAGAACCTGTAACCAGTGAACACATAGAATGCAAGGGTTACCAATTCTCCAGCCATGACACTAGTACAGGCATACCGGTAAGCAGTTATGGTGATTAGAGCATAAACTACAACGTGAGTGAAGTAAATATAGAAAACCACCACAATGTAATACTGTCTGAACAGAGTCAACTTCATCAGATTCACAACTGCCTTGCTGTCAGTATGTGTAGCCTGGTGCAAATTATTTATAGACCAGATAATGGGGAGCAAGATAGCACAACAACAGATCATGTAAACTAGGAGAAACACTTGGTTCCAGGCAAGCCAATCCTTGGCATATGACCCAGTCTCATCGATCACCACAGTAGAAATATTGTCTAAGACTTGCAAGGGAATGAAAAAAATGATCATTTTCTTCTCCTTGCCTTGCAGGTAGGGTTTAAAGAAGGACCAGCCGGTGCCAATCAAGACAATCAGGGTAAAAAGCATAATTCCCTTCAGAAAACTAAAAATATAAAACAAATCATCCCATCCATGGGTTTTTTCGGTTCTCTTAATGAAAGATTTGTCCTCTTCCTCGCAGAGTAGATTTAGAGCTTTCAAATAGACGAGGGCAGCCATGAATACATTGGTCCGGTAGGTCGTAAGGCAGTTTTTCATAACCACGTAGATCCAAACCCCAACCAGCGCAACAGATATCAAAGACAGTGAAAAAAAGATTCAACAAAAGGGTTTCACCGGCCGAAAGATAATGCCTGGTGCCATCACCGCCCCCCTCAAGATTATAAATAACTGTAGTTACATCCATTGAAACCATGATGTCACAGATACAATTAGCAAAGACTAGAGTAAACTGGTTTGCTTCGAGCTCTTTCAAAGTTTTGTTGAAGGGAAATGAATTCTCCAAATCCTTAAATGTAAGGAGGGGTGTGATGAGCTTACTCTTGAGTACACAGCAAATTTCTCCATGTTCCAGATCTTGCAAGACGTGAAGCCAAACATCTCTGGTGCTCAGGAAGAACCCCATGGACTCCAGGTCGATATCATTCTCCTTGATGGCCTTGTACGAGGAATCCTTCACATAGATTTCCAGGAGGCCTTTGTATGTGAACCCGAATTCCTCGAAGGGAATGATGGAATGGTAGTCGGATCGAATCTCTGAATGTCGGATTTCAGCTAAACAAAAGAGAAAGAACCCCTAAAATATACCATCATTTCCATTGCAGAAACCCTTGAATTGGACTCCATCCTTAAGATCTGAGATGAATATTTCATTGCATTGCAGTAGCGTCCTGGTAATCACCAAAATGTCGTGCGGAGGGAAGAACACAGGGAAAAATGGCCATAGATTGAAACACACCTTGTGTCATTGAAGCCTTGAACAGGGTCACCTTGGGCTTTAGCTTGAGTGAAATGTAAGATTGTTCTACATTGGCACCCACCACTTCACGTTGGCCCCAAAACCCAAATTGTGAAACTACACTAACAGAATGAAATTTGTATTTGTTTAACTTGAATTCTATCATATTTGTATTTGCTTAACTTAATTTTTTTATATATATTAATAGTATATAATAAAAAATTACTTATCATATTTATATTTGTTTAACTTAATTTTTTTATATGTATTAATAGTATATAATAAAAAATAACTAAGTATATTTTTCTAAAATTTTATATGTATTACTAGTATATAATAAAATATACTTAGTAACATTTTGTTTTTAATTTATAATGTAAATAGTTTAATAATTAATATTATTTATAAATAAAATATTTAAAAACAAATGTATATAGGTATATTTGTATAGTTATTTTCAAATATATAAGTAATAGCTCACCGCTAGGATTGTCATAGTTAATTTACCCCTAGGACATTGTCATAGTTAATTTGGTGTTAACAGGAGAGTTGTAACACATGAGGCTCTACAATTTACTAAGTTCTAGGGTGTCTATGAATCCATTTGTAGTCTTAGAATTTAGTAAAATATACAACATTGTCAAAATTGTAAATTTTCATTACCGAACTGATCCACAAGTAAAAATGACCAAATAAATGACAAATTGTTATATGGTCATTTTTTTCTAGATACCGCGTGACCAAAATTGGTCATTTATCTTGGTCTTTTTTAGTTTAGTTTTATCATGTGACCAAAATTGGTCATTTATCTTGGACTTTTTTAGTTAGCCCGCTTAAATTTATCAATTTTGGTCATTTATCCCTTGAAAAAAATTGCGGTGACCAAAATTTTTGGTCTCCTGGTCACTAATCTCTCATTTTGCACTAGTGAAAAGAGAACACATAGCTTGCAAAACAAAAAATAGTGAAAACTAGAAAGAAGGAAGAAAATTTTTTTGTTGATATGTGAGAAAAAAATACAATACATAATATATATCTTTAGTAGCTCCAATCAGGAAACATGCCATAGTGGAGGTCTAGAGAGATCTAATTACAACTTGTTAATTATGGAGTTAACTGAAACCAAGATCGTCAGTTACAGAGTTAACTAAGCATGGGTCTCCAACACCCCCCTGAACACTACTATGGGGTAATAAAGAAAGGGATTTGGAAACTAAGGCCATAGCAGGTCACCCAAAAACAATGCAACTAATGAATAGTGAAATAAAATTATGAAAGAGGGAAAACCTTATGGGAAATCCCCCCCCTCAAGATACAATGTAGCAAAAGAAGAAAAAGATAGCTGCTATCCAATTGTGTCCTTCACTCCAAGATGACCACGTAGAGAGTGGAACTTCTATGTAGTGAAGGTCTTGGTGAAGATGTCAGCAATCTATTCAGCTAAAGGACAGAACTACAAGTCGATGATCTGCTCATGTACCAAGTCTCTAATGTAGTGCATGTGGATCTCTATGTGCTTCGTTCGTTGCCTCTGTACTGGATCTATGTAAAATGTGATAGTGCTCTGGTTTTCACACCAAATGATAGTAGGTCGATGCAACTAGATTCCCAAATTAGTGAGAAAATGTTGTATCCACAAATATTGAACGGTTATGTTGACTACCCTCTATATTCGGCCTCTACCAAAGATAGAAAAATAGCAGCCTCCTTCTTGCTTGACCAAGAAATGGGCCTTGAACCTAGACTCGGTGAGTACCCATATGTGGACTTGCAATCAATGATATTTGCATCCCATGAAGAATCATTGAATCCTATGAGATCCAATGCAGAATTTGCTACATAGTGAATGCAAAAGGTGATGGTACCCTGTACGTATCGAAAGATCTGCTTGGGATCCCTCCAATGTAGCTCATATGGATCCTGCATGAAATGGGATACTTCCCTAACTGCATACAATAGGTGTGTTCTAGAGTGTGTAAGATACAATAATCTCCCCACTAGTTGTCTATACAGAGTGTTGTCAATCAATGAAGCATCCTTGCCATCCTTAAGTTTGACCCCAGATAGTAAAGGAGTCGGTGCAAACTTGTAGTTTGTCATATGGAATATCTGGAATATCTCTAGGAGATATCAAGCATACTTGGCCCGAGATAGTTTGATTCTTGAGGCATCATGGATGATTTAAGGAAAAAGAAAAAATTTAATTGACCCATATCCGTCATCAAAAACCTGTCATGCAAAATCCTCTTGACTGCAGTAAGTGTTGAAATCGAGCTATCAGTGAACAACAAATCATCCACATATAAAAATAGTAGCAAAAGTAAGTCAGTTGTCCTAAGCATGTATAAATTTGGCTCGGACTTACACTGTATAAAGTCTTGGGACAATAGGTAGATTCCATCTTGGCATACCATGATCTCAAGGATTCCTTAAGGCCATAGAGAGAATTCTTCAGTATGCAAACCAAAGATGAATCTTGTATGAAGCCTTGTGGATGCTCCATGTAGATCTCGTCAGAGAGATCACCATGAAGAAATGCATTCTTCACATCCATCTGATGGAATTCTGACCACATGGCTACAGCAATGGAAAGTGCCAATCAAATGGAATCCATATTTGTTGGTCTCATAATGGTCTAACCCATGAACCGGTTGAGAACCTTTGGAAACTAGCTTGACTTTCTATATGTTGATATGTCCATCTACTGCCTTCTTGGTCCTGGAGACCCATCTGCATCTGATAAGCTTCCTGTCTCGAAAATGTGGAATCAGATCCCAATTATGTTTCTCGAGGAGAGAGTTATACTTCTCATGCATAGTAGATTCCCAAAGAGAATTCCATACAACCTCTACATAGCCTCGTGGACCTAAATATAGAACCATGTAACAATGCATGGGAATCATTGGTTCGGTAGCTACGAGTTCATGAGAAGGATCCTCAAACTGGGACTACATCCTCCTCGGCTCCACTAGATCCCCCACAAGGTCACCTGCATCCTGTGGGGTTGTCTGTGCATATATCTCTCTTAAGATCCTTGTTCTCTTAGGGGATATAAGATGTGGATCAGCATATTCATCCTCACGTTCTTCATTAGGTTCAAAACTCAATTCTGAATCATGATATAAATGACTGGACTCATCATCATGAATGTTTGGTTCAGGTATAGGAACAAATTTCTATGCATGTGACTCCAGTGGTGCATGCAAGGGGATTTCCTCAAACTGGACACTTCACTCAATAAAGAGGTTGTATGTTGAGGGAGCAATAAACCTGTAACCCTTCACATCATCGGGATATCTCATGAAGATGCATGCAATGCTTTGAGGATCTAATGCCTTCCTCTTTTCAAATGGTATGTGGTCCCATGGATGTGATCCAAATATTTCGAAGTGGGTGACTTTTGGTTTGCAACTGCTCCATTCCTAAAAAGGATTCATGTCCTTGACATATCTATGAGATCTATTTTTTTATGTAGTTGGAACATTTAAGTGCCTCATACCATAGTTTAGAAGGAAGAGACCTTGCATGTAATATGCAAGAACCCAACTCTTTGAGGGATTTGTTCTTCTGCTCAACCACTTCGTTCTATTGTGGAGTGTATGGTATTGTATGTTGCAACTGTATACCTGCCTCTAAACAAAGATGTTGAACATTCTTGTTCACATATTCCCCCCCATTGTCTATGTGGAGTATTTTGATCTTTCTCACAGAATGATTCTTTGCAAGTGCTTTGAAGTCTTTGAGATGCTCAAAAACTTTGGATTTCTTCTTGAGAATATACATGCAAGTATATAGTGAGAAATCATCAATAAATTTAAGCACATACCTCGCCTTTTTAATGGACAGATGAGGAAAGGGTCCCATCAGATCACTATGAATTAGCTCCAAGGGAAAGGGGGCCCTCTGAGCCTTCACTTTTTAAAACTTCTCTTGAGGATGTTTGCTAAGAACACATCCTTGACAAACTCCTTTGGAAAAATGAATGTTGGGAAATCTAATGACCATTCCCTACTTGTAGAGTTGTTGCATGTATCTAAAATTAAGATGACCAAATATTTTGTTCCTTAACCTACTATTCATCAACATGCGTAAGTAATAAGGAAGAATTTGGTTCGATGAATTCAGAAAAGGTGCAAAGCCTAGATCTGTGATTTACCTCACTAGTGGTAAAATTAGAGTTTATTTGTATGTCAAAGATATTCACAGCATCAAGAGGTTAACTCAACTCTATTTTCGATGCCACAATGAGTAATCTGGTAGACATAGAGAATATTCATCGATAGTCTTGGAACATGTAGCACATTCTCAAAGATACCATAAATGAGTTCAATTTTTCCCTTGTCGGTGATCTCAACAGGAGAATCATGCCCCATGAGTATAGGAGGACCTTTGCATACTTCTAATGAAGAGAAAGCTTCCTTGGTGGCATCCATGTGGTGAGATGCGCCTAAATCTACAATCCATGCATAGGGATATGAATTAATTGAAATCAAAGGATGGCTAGAGCTACCTTTCTTGTGAGCATAATATTTAGGCTTCTTCTTGGCGCCCTCTAGAATGTGATCCCCAAGGTTGTTCTTCTAAAGTATTTGGGCCATATGATCTATCTGCTTCTTCATGCATGAGAATTTTGGATGGAATCCTCTCTAACAATATGTGCATTTATACCATTTCTTCCTTTTTTCACCTTTGGATCCAGAGGAATCGTAGAAGGTTTTCGTGTTCCCTTCCTTCTTTGGATTTGCAAGTGCCTTTCCCTTGTATTTGGATTTAGATGTCTGTTTTGGGTTATAACCTCCATCATGCATAGCAATAGCATGTTCCTTGGAACCCTTGATTTTTCCCATACTTATGATTTTGTCTTGTTCCTGAGTCAGAGATTCAATAAGAGCATCAAGAGTGGGCATGGTCCAGTACTTATCAGAGGTGAGCCTCACCAAATGAAACATGGAGACTTAAACAAAGTATTCCATTCCATGTAATGTCCCTGGTTTCGACCCCGTTTGCATGATGTATATATATATGGTAATTATCATGGTGCGGAGCTAAAGGCCAAAGCCCCACCATTGATCGGTAATGCTATGTTTTGGATTTAAATTTGTCACCGATGGTATATCGGGGCATGCGTCATATATTATGTTGGCCATCATGTAAATATGCATCATAATTAATTAATGGACACAACCAGCTACGGTCGCGGCAACTAAATCGAATGGGGCATGATTTCCTAAGGATAAGGGGGGGGGTGAAATATTTAACCTATGGGCCAATGGGGAAAAGCCAAATGTCTATGAGAAAACCCATCAAACTGTCAACTGCCTTTCTTGTCTTTTTTTTTTCCCAATCATTTATTTCTGCCAGAATGTGGTTGAGTTAGTTATTGCATGGCATGGGAAGAGTATGGGCAAAAATTCGAATTGGGCAGAGAACCATTTTTTTGAATGCCCAAAAACGTATGCCATTCTGCTATGCATCCACGTTTTTCCATTTTTGCTCCATTCTCCTTAACGTTGGGGTTTTTGGGAGCAGCTGGAGTTTTTACTGTGTTTTTCATTCCACGTTTTTGGTTGCTGGCTTCATTTTTCCCATGGATGGGAGGTCGTTTTTGTAGTGCTGGGGATTGGGCTGTTTTCCTCACGTTTTGGGAGCTGCTGGTGCATTTTTCATTCACGTTTTTGGTAGATTCATGTGTTTTTACCATGGCTGTGAAGGGCCATTCACGTTTTTGGCTGTCTCACCGACTATTGGTCTCACGCACAGGCTATTTGGGATGTTTTTCCCTGCTGTGAGTCGTGCTCACTGTTTTTTTTTCTTTGGGGTTGTTGTCTTCCTCACGTTTTTGTGTTAGCTGTGGTGTCCAAGTTCTTTTGGGGCCACTGTGGAGTGCCAATTTGTTGGTTGTGTTCTCCTTTGTCCATGCTGGGGGTTTGCTTACCCTTCGTTTGGGACTGTGCATAGTTGCTGTCGTTTCCATTGTGAAATTGGGCTGATGTTGTTACCCTGGTTTGGGTGTTGTTGCTGAGTTGTCTTGGAAACGATAGGGCCAAGAACAACTCCGTATTGACCCGTGGAATTGTGCTGTGCACACCTTCTGTTTGGGATTATCCATGGTTTCCCTTGCGTCTTCATGGCATTGTGAAGGGATTGTTTTGCTGCTGGTATGCAGTGGATAGTCTTCGGACTGTGCTGGCTTGGCTTGTCTGTTGAAAGCCTGTGAAACCCAGCTGTGTTGGTTTGCTATTTTGTGCCCCCTTGGCTATGTGCAAGCCTGCAATTGTCCCCTTAGTCCTTGAGGAATCATGCCCAGCTCGGGGGTGGCAGGATGGCTGAGAGATTGATGAGAAAGCTGGCCTATGGTTGGGTGGAACGTTGCAGCGACGTAGCTGGTTGTGGGCAAGTTCTTAATCGAAAGATAAGTGTTGCTGTTACTTCGCCTCTGCAATTTATATACTATATTATGTGAAATGATGAACATGCTCAATGCTGGAAATGTTTATGTATGTTTGATTCCGCTGTATGAATAAAGACTGTGCATCTGTGTATGCTTGCAAGTTTTATTTTCAATATTTGATTTCTGTCAATGTTCATGGGGCGATTTGCCCGGCTATGTTGATGTTCGTCGCGCCCTCTTCGCCGGTTGAGGGACGGGGATGTGACAGAGTGGTATCAGAGCTCTGGGTTGCAGCAATGGGCCTCTATGGGCCAAGAAAGAGACACTGATAGAGGGCAGAATTACCCTCTATGTCCAGCAGAACAGCAGTGAGCAAACAAATTCAGAAAAACGGTCTAAGTGTGAGCAGTCGGACCACTGGAGGAAGTGGAATTCCGCCGTTGCGGAAGGATTGGATAAGTCGACTTCCGCTGTTGCGGAAGGATTGGCGAAGTTCCCCGACCGACGTTGCGGACGGCGAAGTGATCTACGTCTGACGTAAGAATCATCCGACTTCCGATGTGCAAAGACCACCGACAGCCGACGCGGTCGAAGAAAAATTTGTCTAAGCATCGGAGCAATCGGAAGGGAAAGTGGTTCGACGTCCGATGTTACGAATGTCCTCCGACGTCCGATGTTCAACTTGCTCTAAGCGCCAAATCGGAAGAGCCGGCGAAGTGGGCGTTCGCCGTTGCGGATGAATGGGTGAAGTTTTTCGTCCGCCGTTGCGGAGGCCCAAACAGTTAAGTCTTCCGATGGGAGATTCCCCCGATCGCCGACACGTCAAAAGGGGTTAAGGCTCAAAGATAGTTCGCCAATCGGAAGAGTTGACGAAGTAGACGTCCGCCGTTGCGGAAGCTAAAGACATCCGACTTTCGATGTGGAGATGCTTCCGACGTCCGACGTAAGTGCTAAATCGGAAGAAGTCAAGGTTTGCGTGTCCGCCGTTGCGGAAGGTTGGAACTTCCGGGGAGCCGTCGTTGCGGAAGGTTGGAACTTCCGGGGAGACGATTCGGCGGAAGGAACAATGGTTCAGTGAATTTCAGGGCTGGAAAATGAGAAAATGGCAGCGAGCTAATGCGCCAGATTGCGCGAAAAACATAGATTTACCAAAAAAAAAAAAAAAAACGAGGGCGCTGCCCTCGACCCCCCCTGCAGTGGCGGAAGCCACAAGGGGGCAAGCCCCCTTGACCCCCGTCGTCCCTTGAGACAGTCGTTCTTATGAGAAGGAAAATCCTGTGTTTTGCGGAAGAGTTCGAATCAGAGGGATTTCACAAAGGACAAAGGGGTTGCCGAAAATGCAGCTGTCGAAATGGCTCTAATATCATTAGAAGAATGTGAAAATTCTACATTGCAGTGGTGTAATGAAAATGCAAGGATTTGGTGAAAGTCTTCATTCTTAGAGGTGGTGTGGTTTTCACATCCAAGGTCGGAATGAAGCATGTGAATAGGCGTTGGAAAGCTTATCCAGCAAAGAACAAGGATAAGTGACCGGAATCTAA
>LPNX010853722.1:113800-128377 GCA_001517045.1 Pseudotsuga menziesii | reverse complement strand
AGTTAATTCCCTGCCCAGGATTGGACATGAAGGAGCTCATGTGCCTGTTGGGGAAGGCATGAAAAATATTTAAGTTTCCTTAATGGAACTTGAACTGTCATTCCAAATGGGTAATTAACTAACTGATTTTGATGCCTATATTATGCTTGGTCTGATAGAATTTCAATGGTGCATTCCACAGGTGAGAAAAGTGAAACCAGGTGGTGCACGTTGATTATGGCAGCAAATCAAAAGTTATTGGACTTGGCTAGAAGTCTCCTTCAAGTGCCTGCTAAGACCCAAGAGAATCTTGGGGAGATGTTCAAGATACAGAGAAGGCAGAGTGAAATGAACCACCATATTTTGCAAGACTCTATTGGTTTGCAAAGGGAGATGAAAAGCCTTCTGGGAGAAATCGGAAAAGGAAAGGAAGGTGGATCAACAATGGAACAGTTGTCCAAGCGACCCGATAAGAAACGGTCCAGGCATGAAGACTCAAAGGAAATTGAGCAGGTAAAGATGAAGCAGCCAGTGAAATGCTGGAGATGCGGAGGACATCATTTACGTCGGGACTGTCCAATGAGGGAACATGATGAAGGCAATAACCGCAGAGTTCCTAGACTTCGGGATCAGCGGGGAGTTGAGAACCAGCAGGAGAAGTCCATGGAAGCCGAGAGGCTTGGTCTTGAACGTCCAAAGTAGATGATTGAACGTGGTATAGATCTGCAATTTTGAAATTTTGATGTGCAATTGTATATGTATTGTATATATGTAATGGAACACCGAGGACGGTGTTATTCCAAGGGGGAGGGGAATGTAATGTCCCCGGTTTCGACCCCTTTTGCATGATGTATATATATATGGTAATGATCATGGTGCGGAGCTAAAGGCCAAAGCCCCACCATTGATCGGTAATGCTATGTTTTGGATTTAAATTTGTCACCGATGGTATATCGGGGCATGCGGCATATATTATGTTGGCCATCATGTAAATATGCATCATAATTAATTAATGGACACAACCAGCTACGGTCGCGGCAACTAAATCGAATGGGGCATGATTTCCTAAGGATAAGGGGGGGGGGTGAAATATTTAACCTATGGGCCAATGGGGAAAAGCCAAATGTCTATGAGAAAACCCATCAAACTGTCAACTGCCTTTCTTGTCTTTTTTTTTTCCCAATCATTTATTTCTGCCAGAATGTGGTGGAGTTAGTTATTGCATGGAATGGGAAGAGTATGGGCGAAAATTCGAATTGGGCAGAGAACCATTTTTTTGAATGCCCAAAAACGTATGCCATTCTGCTATGCATCCACGTTTTTCCATTTTTGCTCCATTCTCCTTGACGTTGGGGTTTTTGGGAGCAGCTGGAGTTTTTCCTGTGTTTTTCATTCCATGTTTTTGGTTGCTGGCTTCATTTTTCCCATGGATGGGAGGTCGTTTTCGTAGTGCTGGGGATTGGGCTGTTTTCCTCACGTTTTGGGAGCTGCTGGTGCATTTTTCATTCACGTTTTTGGTAGCTTCATGTGTTTTTACCATGGCTGTGAAGGGCCATTCACATTTTTGGCTGTCTCACCGACTATTGGTCTCACGCACAGGCTATTTGGGACGTTTTTCCCTGCTGTGAGTCGTGCTCACTGTTTTTTTTGCTTTGGGGTTGTTGTCTTCCTCACGTTTTTGTGTTAGCTGTGGTGTCCAAGTTCTTTTGGGGCCACTGTGGAGTGCCAATTTGTTGGTTGTGTTCTCCTCTGTCCATGCTGGGGGTTTGCTTACCCTTCGTTTGGGACTGTGCATAGTTGCTGTCGTTTCCATTGTGAAATTGGGCTGATGTTGTTACCCTGGTTTGGGTGTTGTTGCTGAGTTGTCTTAGCAACGATAGGGCCAAGAACAACTCCGTATTGACCCGTGGACTTGTGCTGTGCACACCTTCTATTTGGGATTATCCATGGTTTCCCTTGCATCTTCACGGCATTGTGAAGGGATTGTTTTGCTGCTGGTATGCAGTGGATAGTCTTCGGACTGTGCTGGCTTGGCTTGTCTGTTGAAATCCTGTGAAACCTAGCTGTGTTGGTTTGCTGTTTTGTGCCCCCTTGGCTATGTGCAAGCCTGCAATTGTCCCCTTAGTCCTTGAGGAATCATGCCCAGCTCGGGGGTGGCAGCATGGCTGAGAGATTGATGAGCAAGCCGGCCTATGGTTGGGTGGAACGTTGCAGCGACGTAGCTGGTTGCGGGCAAGTTCTTAATCGAAAGATAAGTGCTGCTGTTACTTCGCCTCTGCAATTTATATACTATATTATGTGAAATGATGAACATGCTCAATGCTGGAAATGTTTATGTATGTTTGATTCCGCTATATGAATAAAGACTGTGCATCTGTGTATGCTTGCAAGTTTTATTTTCAATATTTGATTTCTGTCAATGTTCATGGGGCGATTTGCCCGGCTGTGTTGATGTTCGTCGCGCCCTCTTCGCCGGTTGAGGGACGGGGACGTGACATTCCAAGCTTCCAGTGAATGGATAGAACCATATGTTTTTCCTCAGATTTTTCAACTGTGCAACCCTTGAGTTGTAGCAGCAAATCCTTGTATCTTGTGAATAAATTTTGTATATTCTCAAAGCTTCGTGGATCCATAGAGAGAAGGTCTACTTCGATCATGTGGGATTTCACCTCATCTTTCTTTCCAAAGAGTCCTTTCATGGTGGTCCAAACTTCATTGGGAGTTTTGCAAGAAGAAATGTGGAAAAGCAACTCAGGGGAGATGTTCATGCAGGGGCTCCGTAAACCTCATCCATACGATTGAGGTATTTGGAATTTTCTATGGCTTTCATAGGCTCAACCTTCGTGGCTATAGAAATCCTATACAATCCTCTACTTCAAATAAATATATCCATCTTTACTTCCCATGCAAATAAATTGTATGGTGTGAGAATAGCTTCCTTTGGAAACTCCATTCTTCCAACGATTTTCAATCTTTTGTACTTGCAAATAAAGAATACCAACGTGCCTTTGTCCTAGAAGCAGAGATCTGATACCATGTAGATGAGTGTTGAACATCTGCACAGAAATATCTGGATAGTAAGAGAGAACACACAACTTGCAAAAGAGAAACAAGTGAAAACCATAAAGAAGGAATGAAAAAATTATGTGTTGATATGTGAGAAAAAATAGAGTACATAATATCTATCCAAAGTAGCTCCAATCAGGAAACATGCCATAGTGGTGGTCTAGAGATATTTAATTACAATCTGTCATTTATGGAGGCAATTGAAACCAGAGCCACAGTTAAGGAGTTAACTGAGCCTACATAGGTCTCCAACAATTGCTACCTTTCCATCTCCCCTCGCCTCCTACGCAAGCCTACTCTCCACATCCTCAATTAACTCGGCTTTTCTTTCGTCCCTCCACCAACCCTTAGGGCTGATGCAAGGAAATCGTAGGGTTGCAGCTTCACCCCAGACCTGTCAGTCTTCACCTAGGCATCTCTATTGCTCTCTCTATTTCCACCGGACCCACACTGCCACTCTTTCATCCCTTCGACTACTCTCTCATCCTTGGCTAACCCATCCTTCCGCGGACTTGTTGGTACACTAACCTCCCATGACATGCTAGCTCCCCCCATTCGCTCAAATTACACCGCACACAACTTGCTTTTGTAGCAGCCTTATCCTCCACCTCTGGTCTATTAGTAGCCTATACCATCAGCGCTAGAGTTGTCGATGCCTCCTACCTTTTCCTACCCGCGTTTTGGTGCCTCCAAAAGTTGGCCAGAAGGTTTTCCTTTGCAGTGGCAGCCTTCCTCCTCATAGATTTTCTTTATTCCTTTCACGGTATCACTCATGTAACCAGTCAACTAGGTGGCTGAGTACACACTGGTTTTGGTTGTGGTTTCAATCATTCGGTGCGTCAATACATTGGGATATTTCATGCAATTAGTCGAGTTAGCACTAAATAGTTTCTATATCGTTCTATGAATGGACAATACTATCGATATCAATAATGACGCATACGAAATAGCTGATGCTGATACTTCCATCATAAAGAAACTTGTATTAACAACTGATGTTCATACATCTCACTCTGTAAGGGTTAATAATGTTGTTCCTGAGAGTTAATAATGTTGTTCCCTGCTTATGGATACTTGTGATTTTTTCATATACTAGCTTATCCACTTGCATGCATTAAGTACTAATACATATTCCAGCATGTGTGCATCTAAGATTGAGTGGTAAGCTATTTATACTTTTTCAATATCTGTATAAGATGTTTTCGTCGCACATCGATATTAATTAGATATGTAATTAGCTAGTCCTTGGTGAATGTGCATACATTACTTTAATATTTGACTCCACAAGGCACTCGTAACTAAAACACATACATGCAATATTATTTTCGGTGCTTATGTGTCCTTACCGGATCAAAATAGGGTTCTCTCTTAGGATCTTTCAACTTCGAAAGAAGTTGGAGACAAGTGATTAAGGTGACAGTGGTCACTTTTCCCTCATATGCTTATCGACGGCTTGGACTGCTATTTCATCTGGTACACCAAGCGTGGACAAATTCACAGCAATAGCGATCTACATGAAATTTCTCGTAACCACAGATTACAGAACCGACCAGATGGCCCCATTAAAAAAATGTAGAAAAAAACAAGTTGGCCATACCTACACATCCAACTGAGTATCGAGGTACGAAAATGAAAATGAACTGACATGAAGATAGCGCATCAAATTGGGAAAAAAGAAGAACCCCTTTAATCCATCTAAAACCCCACCAATGAAAAATAGCCGACACGTTGAACATTGCAAAGAAGTGAAATTCCAACAATGCAAACATCAATTGGAGTTCACAACCCTTCATTCATAAAAAAAAGATCAACTAGATATTTGACCCTACCTTGGATTGTGTTGGACTCCCAACCAGAAATCGAGCTACAGAAAAAACATCCAAATACACTTTTCTTAGACCACCATAGACACTTCCCCAACCGTCCACACTCGCCATGATGCTCAAGTTCCAGCAATGCAACGATCCCAAACCACCTAACACTCTAGGAATGCAAACAACATAATTCACAACCACCCGAGCTATTTACACTTGCAATGCAATGCAACAAGCTCAAAGCATCCACATCTCCATGAACCCAGATAAGAGAACCCATGCCCAAAGCTTAACTAAATAATGACAACATAAAAAAAACCACAATTTATAATATGCCTCCATTCAGTCCCCACTCGCAACAGCATAAGCCAACAACTCAAGAATCTCTACACACCTACCTCGTCAATGGAGAACACCAAGCACATTTAAAAACACAAGTTCTCACACTAGGCCTCCGCCCCCATCGTTTACACACTATGCACCAAAAGCCCTCACCACCCTGCATCAATATTAAAATCAATTAAAACAAAATTTAAATGAGTGTACTCGCCACACTTGTCATTAAAACAAATGATGAAAAAAACCCGAACATCTGTGACATCACGAACCCTCCACCCAAATCCTAAGTCCAAACATTGAAATCCCAACAAAAATTCCAATCACCCACCAACCCATACCATCGAAACCAAAACATTATGTTATCTAAAATATTTACATCAAAAAGGTTCTACTCCCAGGTCTGTTTTTCGCCACCGTGGCACAAAATGGTCGTCACTTCGACGAATTATTTTTTACCCCGTATCATTTCGATTGCCCAACTAAGGCTTGCCACGTATTTTGTAGAAGTTTCCTTTGTTGTGGTTGCGTGTTTGTTTCCTATGCGTTCATTCCCTATACCTCCACTGCAACATATAGTTTTGATCTCTACTGCGAATGAAAATCCCCATTATTACTGGGAAAACCATAAGACAATATTAAGGCTCATGTTTCTCAATGGAAGGCTCCCATTTGTCAATGGAACAAAGGAATATTTTTTGTCTATTGTTCTGCATTCATTGCTACAATCATATTTGTGGGAATGGTTTTTTCTATGGAAAGGCCTGAGCCCAAGTTTGAAGAGCTCGGCAACCTCTGTATCACTCCCAAGGCGGGTTGTGAGGATGCCCATTTCTTTAGCAAAGCTACGTCTTCTTTCGATTCGATCAAGTCGTCCATGAGACTCACGTACCACATAACGTAATTGAATCCAGATGGCTTGCAGCACATCTCAAAAGAAATTAGGTTACGGAAGAGTACCTCTGTGTGGTCTGTGATATTGAGTGGAGGAAGAGATATTGTGGCTCTCTTTTGGTCAAATTTGATCTCCTTGATGCCTCCATTGTGTCGCTCAAATTTGATCCCACATTTCTTAATTATACTGCACTAGGTAAGGCACTTTTCACTGTGTTACTTCCTGGCACTGTACTCGATGCGTTGCCTTTGCCTTCTCCATTCATTGTGTTTTCCATAGGAGACAAAACGAGTTTGAGCAAGAAACCCTATAAACGATGTTCGTCTTGTATGAGAGAAACAGGGGAAATGGAGGACGCTGGATTGTCAAAAGGATAGAACCCAAGAACCCCTTCACGGCCAAGTCAAGCTCTTTTCTGAGAAATTCGGCCGACTCCAAATATGAATTCATGTTTACAACTATATCCATGTTTATGCAAATACAGACGTTTTTAAACATTTATTTTCTCATAGATCGTGGTTGAAGTGCATCTCGGGTTTTTAATGTATATATAAATATTCGTTTATAATGGTCAGAAGATTTCATGTTTATAATTACCATTGATTTTTCATTGAATGACTTAGGGTGCATACAGTAATATCGATATGAATAATTTAAAAAAATATCCCAATCTATTTGATTGCTTGGTGAAATAGATTTCAGCTAACTAGATAAGATGACTATTAATTTGGAATAAAATTTTAGCATAAAATCATTTTAATTTATTATGAACTTTATATTCAATGTGGAGGTAATATGTGTCATTTTAATAAAAGAACAAATATTATTATTAAGTAAACTAGATAGATCTTAATGAAATTTATAAAACTCTAAATATATAAAAAAATTATTATTATTTTATATATTATAATGTCATCAGAATTTCAAAAGCCTAAATACGTGTAATTTTTATGGTGAAGTTTGTATATTCCATAATACAAACATTAGTTAGTAACATAGTAAGTTATATGCTTAATCATTGTCCTACTGCTATGCCACATATTAAATACAACCTTCCACACATAATGGTCATATCCATTTTCCAACTTTTACCATGTATCAACATGCCTTCCTCTACCACACTCATAATTTACTCCTGTGTCAAATATCTTCAAGATAATTTATATTTGTATTTGTTTTAATATCATCAAAGGGATTTTAAATATTAACTTATTTTTCAAAACCTTTATTTATAAACCATGTTTAAATTATTGTTAGCTTTTTAAATTAGTTAATAAAAAAAGTTTAACTTTTTTTAGTATTAGAATATATATTAAATTTTTTAAGAAATATAAGAAATAATATAATTTTTATTTTATTTTACTTTAATTAATTCATTCAAATTTGTTACACATTTTGTAATAAAATTTGATAATTAATTAAGTTAAAGTGTATATATGTATTTATGTTTGTTTTTTTTGTTGTGTATTTTGGTTGGTATATATATATGAGTTTCCTATTAAATTGCTATTCATATGCAAATTGTATTTATAAACATAGATTCACCTTAAAAATGATCAAATTTCTATAAGAAATTAATATTTCAATGGTTTATTATTTAATTAAACTATATATATATATATATATGAAGAAGAATGGATAATAGTTTATTATTTTGTAAATTAATTATTTATAATTTATGATTAAATATTTAGTATTTTATTATCTAAGTTACAAGTTTTTAAGGTTCTAAATAATAAACATCCGCGAGATGTAGAATAGTTGGTGGCCGGGTATGGTTAAGATGCCCCCGAAGCTGAAAGGTCGTCGATTCTAATCCCGTCGGACACTAAAAAATCCAACCATGTTAAGGGTTGGTGCGGTCCAGGCTAGGTGCAATCCCCAGGTGATTTTGACGGCTTAGATGTCTCTGGTTTGTGGTTACTTAGCCAATGGCAACCCTGCTCGCCAGGGGGTTCCACCACTTTGCCAACAAAAAAAAAAAGGTTCTAAATAATAAACAAAATAGTTTTTTAAATTGATAAACAAAATACTCAAAATACTTTGTATGCCAACATGTTTGTTGTTATAATAATCAATATTGATATTTTAGAATTTTGAAAACATAACATATTTTTATATTTGTAGGATGTATATTCACTATTTTTTTTTTAGTATTCTATATTGAGCCTAATCAGAACTTGGCAACTATGATTTCAATATAAAAGAATTGCCTAGTGCAATTGGAGAGTTGAGCAATTTGGAAGTCTTAGAGTTGGGAAGCTGGTTGTTGCACACAGTGTCGCCTTCCCTATATGACTTAAAAGATCTTAAGGAATTGGAGCTCAGAATATGTGAGCAATTGAAATGTTTGCCACCTTCGCTGGGTGACTTAAGGAACCTCAAGAAATTGACTATAGAGAAATGCAATGAATTGAAATGTTTGTCAACTTCTATTTTGGCTTAGTTGAGTGAGTTGAGTATAATATGTTTTCTACTGACATTAGGATTACAATTATTCCTACCATGTTTAATAACGTCAATCTTTATAAGCTTATGTGGATGAAGAAAGGTTGGCGTGTATGAAGTGAAAGGGGAGCATGATCTCTTGACACTTGAAAAATGCATAATAGGTTTCTGTCATGTTTCATATCTCAAGTCATGTTAGCTAATGGGTTAAGTCTATAATTATNATAGGAAAATATCTTCCACTCTAAATAAAGAGTGACCATAAACTGTTCCAGAGGAAATTTTCATTACATCAGGGCCAAAATCCTCTTGTCCCAAAAATCTCTTTTCTAGTATCATTATATACATCTTCGATATCTAGGATTTCCTTTTAGTTCTTTACAAAAAAATTGAGTCTCATGAGTTCACAACTATGAATCTGTGTCCTTTATACCTCTTCATTGTCAAAAAAGAATTTTTCAGTGAAATATTTTAGTGCTTTGAGATTTCCTTTGGTTCTAGATTACGAGGATGTAGTAACAGGGCTTGCTTTGACAGTCCATCTGCTTTCATATTCAGCTCTCTGTAAATATGAGAAATTCTGAAACCTATGAAGAATTCCAACAACCTTCTGATAGAATTCAGTGGTTGTTGTAGGTATGGAGCATTGATTTTGATTTTCCTATTCACCCTATCAACCACCATCTTCGAATCCACAAAAACTAGTAATTGTGAAATGTTGTTGTTGATGGCCACATTCAGGATCAAGTGCAGAGCTGCTAATTTAGCCTTATTATTTGTGCAGTGACTAGGAGCATATTTTGCATGGATCTTATGATTTTCTGAAAGGTAAAGCACTCCTCTTGATCCTCCCAGAGGAGGATCTCCTTGACTTGCACCATTAAAAAGGCCCATGGTATAGCTTTGTTTATTTTTGGAAGGATCAGAACTCTGTTCTTTTGCTATATCTCTTGGGATCTATGCTCTTTGACCCACTGAATCACAAGAGCTTATGTTACTTCAGTTGGGATCAACTTATTATTGAATATAACAGTGTTTCTTTCCCACCAAATTCCATAAGAGAAAAGGGAGGGGAGAGCACTATATTGACATACTGATTTATCTATCCATCATGTATATGCTTTGTGTTCAAGAGAGGTACCCGGAGTCCTTTGGTACTTCAGCTTCGAGCATGTTGCCTTCCATTGATATTCTACATAAGAACAAAAATGAAACAAATGAGCAACTGTTTCCTCATCTAAAATACAAAGAGCACATCGATTTGGGCCCGTCCATCCTTATTTCTGTAGATTTCCCAAGTTAAAAGATTGTTGTTGAGAGACAAACACAGAGTTAATTTGGCCTTTAATGGCCCTTCTACCTTCCATAAATTCTTCCACCATTCCTTTTTCTCTTCGTGATGATGATCCCAGGCCCAAGTCTTGTAGCCTGGTTTGGCCGAGAAATCCCCATTCACACGGTTTTTAGTCCACACAAATTTATCTTCTTTCTCCTCTTGTAGATGACTAAAACTTGACTTGAGTAGTGAAACATATTTCTCCCATTCCTCTTTAAGTCCTTCCTCTAGTCCTAAAACTTATGAGTTCTTCCTAATAGTTTCCCTTTGTAATGACATTAGGCATGGTTGGTTCAGGGTGGAGATCCCTGAGATTCTTAGTTTTAATATTAGGCCTTCTAAGAGTTTAAATCTCTCCCCTCCACCTCACCAAGGGTCTTCTCCTACCGTTACTTATCTTCCATTACCTACCAACCATGCTAACTAGTTCCCTACCTGAGGGAAGACTAATACAAGTGCCTTCCATCCTATGGACCCGTATGTGAAGGATTTGTCTTGTTTCCTTATCCATTTGAGGGTGGACCCATTTGGGAAGTATTTGGATGTCAAGACTCTCCCCCATAGTGTCTCAAGGTTCTTGATGAGGCGCCACAGAGTTTTGGTAGCCAGATATTGACAAAATAAAAAAGGGTTTTTAATGTCCCATCCCCCTAAATCTTTTGGACTAGCTAGCATTTGCCATCTAGTTAAAGGGACACCTTCTGAATGTCTGTTAGCAAACCATAAGAAGGAGAAGAAATTTTTTCTTAATTTCTGAAGGATACCTTTTGGAATATAAGAAATTATGGACCAATAGATTGGGATTCTTTAGAGGACTACCTTTAGAAGAACCAACCTACCTCCCCTAGATAAGAACTTATACGTCCAGCATCTAGTTCTCCCTTCAATTTTTTATACAACCACATCCAGTATTTAAAAGAGTATTTAAACCCTTCTTCCATAGGATTTACAATGTAAGTAATTTCATCCCTAACCCTACTTCTTACCTCCACTGGTAGACTACTTTTGGAGAGGATTGAATTTTCCACATTGAGGTGCATTCCTGTGGCTTTCTTGTATAGGTCCAACATCTTCTCTACTTCCTTTATGTTTTCCCAAGTACCCTCGCCCATCATTACCACATCATCCACAAACAGGATATGGGATAAATATTTTGAGTTAGTTACCATAACTCCTTTGAAAGGTCCTTCTCTTTTTTCATGTTCGATAATTCTGCTCAAGGCATCAGCTATCAATAGGAAAAGAAAGGGAGAAAGAGGGCACCCCTATCTGAGGCCTCTTGATGCCTTAAAAAAGTTTGAGGGTGAATTATTGATTAGTACTGCAAAGGAGGATGATTGTACGCATCCCATAATCTAGTTGACTGTCTCCAAATCCAACCCTATTTGAATCATTACCAACCCAAGAAAGGTCCAATTCACCCTATCATATGCTTTGGAGAGATCCAGTTTTAAGGAAAAGGCTAAGATTTTAGACTGCTTAATGGTATGCATTACTTCCTAACCAAGGAATACTGCATCATGAATTTGTCGATTGAACAAAAATCCAAACTACTCTTTTGTTATGACCTCACTCAAGATTGGATTCAGCCTTTGAGCTATTACCTTTACAATTATTTTGTATACCACATTGCAGCAGGATATTGGCCTGAATTTTTCAAAGGTTGAAAGACTTTACTTCTTAGGGATGAGAGCCAATAAAGTGGAGTTCAGAGCACCCAGTAACTTCCCATCCCTTTGGGATTCTTGCACCACCTTTATAAGGTCCTTCTTAACTAGGTCATAGAACTCTTGAAAAAATTCTATGGTGATCCCATCCGGACCTGGACTTTTTCCTTTATGGAATGAGTACACAATTTTCTCCAACTCTTCGACTGTAACCTCTTTATCAAGGGAGTTGTTCATTTCTTCACTTATTAATCTTGGAAATAGATTGATGACCTTTAAAATTTATTGAATATTTCATCCTCCCGGTTCCTTCTAATTTTTTGAAAAAGATCTCCCTAGCCTCCGTTTTTTCTTTAAAGGAGATCACCATTTCTCCATTCATGTCTTGTATTGTTGCAATTGTGTTTTGGTTCCTTCTATGGTTGGAAAAATTGTGAAAGAACTTTGTATTATTGTCTCCTTCTTTTATCCAAATGGCTCTACTTTTTAACCTTTGTAGCTCTTCCTCCCTCGCTAACAGTTCTTCTCTTTTTAGTTCTTTTTTATTCACCTATTTTAACTCTATTTATGTGAATACCACCATGTTATTACGATTGTAAATCTCTTTTAGGGAACTTTCCACTTCCTTGAGTTGTTTCTGTTGGTTTGTCGAGTAAACCATAGCCCAGGGTTTTGTCACGTTATTTACTTTTTGTAAGTTTTCCGTGAGTTTTTTCATGTATTTGACTTTGGGTATTTCCTGTAATGATCTCCATGAATTGGTTATCAAGTTACGGTAGTATTCCTCCATCAATCATGCATGGTTAAATTTGAACGGAGTTGCTAGTATTTTTTCTGGGTTTTGAATTTGTAGGAGAACTAGAAGATGGTCCGACAGACCTCCTACTTTGACCTAGGTTTTGATTATTGAAGAACCATAAAGCAAATTTTATGAAAGCAAAAATCTATCTAACCTCTTAGAGATTTCCTGGTCCCCACTTCTGTTGTTCCTCTATTTAAGGGTTAGCTTTAATGGTTGGATTTCCACCAACTTATTTGATTCAAAGAGCCTAACAAAGAAAGTACTTAGACCTTTAGGGCGAGCTAAGGCTCCCCAATTCTCTTTTTTATAAAGGTTTAGGCTCAGGTCCCCTCCGAGTATCACATCCCTTGGCTCCAACATTCCTAAGGAGAACAACGATTCCCAAAAACCTTTTTGGTCTTGATAGGGTCTGTATACATTGTACAGTACAAAGGTCGTTCCCATAGATTTCTCCTTAACAACTGGTTTTAGCACTGTGCTATGCTTTTCCATAAGCATTTCCTCATACTCTTGATTCCAAGCAGTTAATAGACCCCCAAAATGTCCTTCTGAGCTAATGTGGCCAAAACTCTAACCCTTCAAACATGTCTCCAAAACTTCATTTTCTTTTTCTCCCTCCATCATTGTTTCTTGGATGAAAATGATTGCTAGTTTTAAAATGTCGATCGTTATTCTGAGAGCTTTTAGTTTATGGGAGCTCCCCAAACCCCTTGCTTTGAACGATAAGACCAGCATCAGGACACCCTATCCTAGGCCTTCCTTTCTCTAAGGGCCCTACCAATTGTTGCTTGTTTTCCATTCTTCACCTCCACCTCAGCTTTTGATTTGGTAATTGCAATATGTGATCTCCTGCCCAAAGTGACCTTAGGAACCTTGTCTGATGATAACCCTCTAGTCGACACTTGGTCTTTATCAGCCAGCACTTTTGACCGTGTGTTGTAAATCTTATGTTTAATCGACGAAGGGGGCTCTTTAGGGGACACCACCTTTTTTCCTCCTCTACCCTCATTACTACAGATGTCTTCACAATCTCTGACCGATGTCATCTCCTTGTTTCCTGCATGCATGACAATTATTTTTGTCTACACTGGGCTCGACATGTTTCTCTTCATAGGAGTCACCACCTCTCTACTAGCCTGCGGGACAAATGTCCTCACAGAAGGATATTCATGGCTTTCTAAGTTCTCAGTATGGACAGATGTAAGGTTTTCAAGACTGAGTTTCGTCTTACCCAGGAGCATAGATAATTTGTCTTCTGTTGGGTTTGATTTCTACTCCCCACCCTTTTAAAGGCTTTCACTTCTTTCTTTGTTATGTACAGTCTTTTCACCTCTCTGGCTTCTGAACTATTGTGTCCTTCGCTCTGGATTGGGGCAATCCTTCGCTAAGTGACCGACCTTTCCGCATGAGAAGTAGTTGAAAGGAATTTTCTATTAGTCCAACCTCTGACGCCACATGCTCCCATGAAGTTCCATGTGAATTTCTTCATATAGCCCATCGTGCAGGTCTACTTCAATGAGAATTTTGGTGCACCTCCTATCCACCTTCTGTTCCCATCCTTCTTCCAAGGCTACAAATTTTCCAATTTTATCTCCTATTGCTTCCATTATTTGTTTCTACCAAAACATCATGGGTAAAACTGGTAGAATGGCCCATATTTTCTGCATGTTCTATGAATCCCTATTAGCATCAAATTCAATGCTCCATTTACTTAGGATTAAACATGGAGGCCCCCACTGCCAATTGTTTTCAAGTAACAGTCGGTCATCCTCTTGACAAAATGTGAAACATTGGTAGTTGCCGCAAATGAGGACTCCATTTTTATTCCATCCACCTATAGAGAGCGGCTTCACTAATTGTTTTACGGCAGAATATTCCTACCAAAGCTAGTGATAAGTATTCAAGTACTTCTGTTAACGATATGTCTTTCCCTACTATCAGTGTCGCTGCATGTTTCTTTGCTTTGGCTCCGGCTCTTTTTCTGTTCTCATCATTTTTTGATGAAGTTATTACTGCGCACTCTTTTTTGTTGTTGAAAAGACTGTGCCTGAGTTTCTTCGGTGTGTGAGCAGTTCATAAGACGTCATTAGCATTTGCCACTTGTGAAAAAATGTGTCTTTGTCCTTTTGGCATTGTTGAGTCCTAATCGACCTCGTCAATCACCGTCATGAGCTTTGGACTTTCAGCCCTAAAAAACTTTAAAACTTTAAAACTTAGACCTTTAAGATCATAAA
>LPNX010853722.1:100128-113788 GCA_001517045.1 Pseudotsuga menziesii | reverse complement strand
AATTACTATGTCAAGTTGAAGAACATACAAAAACTTACATTGTTGGCAAAGCCGAGATGATTTAATGTTAGTCATCAAAGAATACAAATATAGAATTTACAAATAGTGGAGATGATTTAATGTTAGTCATCAAAAAAATACAAATATAGAATTTATAGATTTTTTATTCCATCCACTAATAAAAACTAATCCCCTTATTTATATGCATTAAATTCAAGACTTTCTTTCAAATATCAACATACCTTATTAAAACTAATAGATTAAAAAAATTATAGCAAGATAAAGTGGTTTTTGAAGAAGATAAAATCTGCACACATCCAAACAAACTACATATGCTTAAAGTAAAGCATCTATTGCAATATGATAAGTAAAGAGGTAAGGAACACCTGATGCTTAAAAATAACATAAATTTTTTATAATTTGTGATAAATAAAGCTTTTATAAATTATGAAAAGAAAACACTTTTTATAAATGTGAATTAATTTAGTTTTAAAAAATATGTAAACTTGTTTTTATTTAACTTAATTGTTTATATTTTTAAATGAAAAAGGATTGCCATAATGTTTTTGGAAACCAACATTTTATAGTGTAACTTTTTTATACAGTGAACAATGTATTGTATTTAAAACATTTACATCTACTTTACTTTAAAAGTAAGAATATATTTATTTGGAAAAGAATACTTTGTAATCTTGATAAATATTACATTCCTAAATTAAAGAGGTTTGACACAATGTCTTTGGAAACAAGCACTTCAAAATGTGATCTTTATACCTTGAATTTTAACAATGTATTGTAACTAAAAAATTTACATTTACTTTATTTCAAAATTAAAAATATTTATATTTACTAAAGAACAGTTATAAATATTAAATGGAAGCAAACTTAGAGTTCATTCATTTCTCAAACAAAAAGATTGGGTTGAAGTGATATCAAAATTAAGAATATTTATATTTAGGAAAGAGCACTTACAAATATTAAATGAGAACAAGTATAGCTCATTTATTCCTTGAAACAAAAGTATGACATCATCGTCAAATTCATTAAAATATATTTTTTATTAGATATATATATAGTCAATTCAAACAAATTTGTTTTCAATTTTTTATTTAATTTCAATACACTTGTTAATATGACATCATATTCAAGAATTAAGAACATCTTGCAAAAAAAATTGTCACATTTTCCATTATCTTTTTTTGCGACTCTTCTACACCTTTTTACTTGCAAAATATGTTGGTCATCTACACTATGCAGCTTTTAGAACAACAGTAACACAGTTTTACTTACAAAATATGTTGGTCATCTACTCTATGCACCTTTTAGAACGACACTAAGTGCTAATTTAAATTGATGTACCTTACTTCAATATTTTTAGTACTTAACAAAATAAGATGTACCACATACAATGAGTTAATATGTTGCTATAGTACTTAATATTTAGCATTTTCTTTTCTATTTTCTATAATGCTCATTGATGTTTACATCTACTTTACTTGCATATTTTTTTTCTTTGGACGTTCTTTATACATGTAGCTAGAGGAAGATTCTACTTATTCTACTTACCCCTATTTTCTCCAACTACAAAAAAAATTCACCTACCAGAATCCCATCAATAACCCCATCTCAAAGTATAGATATGACATTACACACTTACCAATTAACAAGGAATCATTAAACCTCTAAATCAAAATAAAATTTAGCTTATTCATAAGGTGGATGGTTGGAGTGGATGATGATTAAACCTCTAGAATCAAAATTTCCACATAAAATGGCTAAGCAAAGGGGATTAATAGAACGCTCATTTTTAAAGAACATTTTCAGAATCGAATCAAGAAGTTGCAAATGAATTAACATCATACTTCATAAAAACGTTAATTCAAAGGAAACCATACAACATGCTCTTCATGACATTCTTTTACTATGATTTTCACTTCATCACATCTACTTAATTTCCCAATTTTTTTCTCTTCGAAATACATTGCAACTTTTTCGGTGACAATTGCTAATTTTATATCTGGCCTCAAATAATATTGCGCTGCCCTGCCCTGCCCTGCCCTGGATATATGTCCGTGGCATGGACATGATAATAATTTGATAAACATAGTAATGTTTTTGAAATTATTTATGAGCAGATAAAAGAGAAAATAGAATAATTTTAATAACGTTAAAAACACATATTCACAAAAGTAGCTTCTAAAGATTACATGAATTTGACTCTTATTTGAGATTGCGACAATCGTATTAGATTTTGTGAAAGGATTTAAAAATAATAATAATACACCCAAATCGCATAATCTTTATAATACTATAATGAGTTGTAAAAAGGAAAAAGGTACATGTCAGTCAATCATGCTCAAGATGGAAAATCTCGGTGTTTCACAACAAGAGAAGTGATGTGGAGCTTGCAAGCAGACGACAAGGACAAGTGAAGGGACCAAAAGATGGGTTTTGCATCGAGGCATCGATCACTAAGCAAGGACCGAGGCAGTATCGGACGATAGCTTTTGGCGAATGAGACAGGTTTCTGCAATATGATCTTTGAGAGACCACAAGAGCCACGAAATTCAACTTTCAAACCGTCGGAATATAATTTCTTCACAAAAGCTTGGTTGCTTTAAATAACTTGGTTGACTTTTAGAGAAAAATAATAATGGAACCACATGTTGCTCTCTTTGTTTTTCTTAGCAAGTTATCATTCCTATTTGAACTGATATTTAGTACGGGTTACAGTGTTATGTAGAACGGACATTTAGCCAATTTCAAGCACCAATTTAAGGTTTAGCACTTGTATAGAATGGATATTTGTGAAGCTTAATATTGATTGTTTAATGATAAAAGCTGAGAAAGTTATGAAAACCTACAAATCATTCAAAGCAACATTACATGCAGGCGACTAACTGGATATAAACAAACTGCTCTACAAAATGTTAAAATTCTAAAAATAAGGTGGAGAAACCTATGAAAATCTTCTTTTTTCTAACATGCTTCCAGAAAAAACGTGTGTAAGGCATATGCTTTATAGAAGCTGTATTTGTCAATTCAAACAGGTTGTTCAATTGTCAAATGTTAGTAAAGGCGACCTCTTTCACCTTGAAGGAATTAGAGAATTATATGTCAATCAAATTCGACATAATTATGTCGTTCAAACTGAATTAATGAGAGAAATAAACTCGTCCTTAGGGATCAATCAAAATTTATAGGTTTTTCTTTTTCATCATACAAAAAAAATTATAACTTATTATTCAAAATTTGAAACAAAATTGCATCAACTTGTTTACATAGTAGGATAGTACTCCATATTTTAAAAATAATATATTTTATTAAAAACAAATTTACAAAGTTTTAGAGCTACCTTCTCATGTTCAAAAATTCACCTAATCCTTTTAGTTTTACAATGAGATAATATAAACTAAGATACGATTGTACACTTCCAGGTTCCGGAGTCAATATGGACTCCTGCCAAAAAAATGCATTTAATGAATGAACAAAATGTATATATATATATGATAGACCAAGACATGAACAAAATGTATATATATATATATATGATAGACCAAGACATCTTAGGATATATGATTCAAATATGATTTAATGAGGATCAATATTCAGCCGGCTACAGACAATTTAATAAGATGTTGCATTCAATGAGGTTGCATGTTAATCCTTAAATCTCAAACAGTTTTAAATACAAAGGTTAGCATACCTTCTACAACAGCATTAAATGACTTATAAAAAAAATTATTCAATGTTGAGGCCTGCTCATTACTGCTGGTTAGATCTCTATCCAATAGACAGCAAAGCACCAGCATGCTGAATAAAATAGTGTATATTTTTCCCCAATTGATAGTGTCGCACGCATATGCAATGGTGTCAATATGCTCAGCTTTCAACATACAGTTCCATGAGTAGTATTTGTGATTTAACGAGATACTATTCTTACGTCATTCTACTTGTCATTTCATGTGTATTTTATATATTATTTCTGCTTAACCATATTACTAGCGAGCAAGATTTTGCTACTCGAATAACCTATAGACTCGACCATTTGCACCAATCCTATTCCTACGCCCAGTAACCTATAGACTCCACCATTTACACCGATCAGATGGCCAACAGAGCACCGTACCTAAATGGAGCCCTAGGCTTCGGATTGGTACAAATAGTCTGGTCGATAGGTTATTCCTATTAATATTCGTATGAAATGATTACGGATCATATCATTTAAGCCGTCCGCTTTTACATTCCGGTCGACCAAATTCACATGAATTGACAGTACCAGTCATAAAACTAGACATGGCTTCTCCAACAGTAAACTTTCATATTAGGGTTATGAAACCCTAAAAGGTGATTGCACGCGAAAGGACTCGACATGGCTTCTCCAACAGTAAACTTTCATATTACGGTTATGAAACCCTAAAAGGTAATTGCACGCGAACGGACTAGACATGGCTTCTCCAACAGTAAACTTTCATATTAGGGTTATGAAACCCTAAAAAGTAATTGCACACGAAAGGATTAGCTTTACACTGTATGGAGTACTAATATGTCCGCGTGAACGAGATTAGATACTGAAGCCTACTTATAAAAGTAGATCAGCAAGAGATTTATATCTGTATCGCTGTTTTATTATCTTATCTTTTCCCCTTCCTTTCCTGTAAGATGGGGGTTCTGGCCGTGGGTTTTCATTTTTGCTATCTATTGCTGCTGCTGATGGTTGATTTACACTTTCAGTGTTTAGTGCGGAGCTACCCCCTTTATTGTTCACACGATCTGGACTTTGTTCTTCATCTGTGGAATGTTCTCCTCTTGAAGTGGCTTGTTCAATTCTTTGCCGTGTGTTTCGGTAGCTGCTATCTCGTTCATATAGACACCAGTTGCAGATCAACTCGTTCAACTGATCTCTATGCCCATACAATTTGCTGCAGTATCTGGATGTTGGACAGGCAGCGATTCTGAATATGCAATTGAAAAAACTACCCTAATTTTGAAATAAAATTTTGTACGAAATGAATCTCATTTAGACTCTCAGATCACTTGTTGGTAAATATGGAAATAATAGACGGAAGCTGAAAGGAGACATGAAATATGAAAATCTAACCTGTGTTGAAGACGATGTAAACATCTTTTACACTGAAACAGTTCTTTCTCCATCCCCAAATCTCCACACATACTGCACTCTTTGATGGCAATCTGTAATTCCATTTTTCCAAATAAAATTTTCTGGAAATTTGAAGACGAATTCTTCACTTTGAACTCCACAAGGAAGTTTCAATTCCACCAATGGAAAATGTCACGGATGCTTCCGCCTGAGAGAGCTAGTGACGTCGCTTCTTATAAGGTTACTCACCGTGTTATTCAAGCTCTGACCTGACAGATTGAACTAAATCTATTCTCATGTCTGGGAGAGTTTTGTTACAAATAGACAGTTTCTGTGGGGCTCTTGTTTTTCTTTTTTGTGATTGAATAGATTATGCATCAGATGCGAAGCTATATCTACTTTAGCTTTCGAGAGAGTAACTGACAAGACTAAGAAAAGACTAAGAAAGAGCGGTAGACAGACCTAATAATAATTAAAATAAATCCATCCGTGTATGCCTCTTTTGGAACATGGATGGAGATTTGGATTTCAGAATATAGTCATGTTGTTCAAGAAGTTCATATAATATTGACCTTCTCGTGCACTCTACAACTCCGTAATTTCACATTATGATCTGTTACATGTATCTCAAGCCTGACTTTAGTACACGTATCTTCCAATATTAGGACGTCATAGTGAATTTCGTCATGAGTACTTTACTCTGTTTCGAGAGAGTGGAGAAGATGGATTTCATTGTAGGTTGAACGGACAATGAATTTGATCCAATTATCTTTCCATAGTGGTCACTAGAAGTGGTCCAGCACCATGACCGGAGCACTATCTTCATTTCATTACTTTAAACAGCACTTTATAACTTGTCCGGTTCACAAATACAATTAAATTGCATATTCAACATAGCCATATAGATATTTTAAGATTTATGGAGATAGGTATTTAGATATTGTCTTATTATAGTTTTATGGAGATAGGTAGTTGTTAAAAGGACCTAAAAGATATAATTTTACATTGTGGTTGTTTAGTACCTATAGTTGTAACTATCCACTTATATTTGTGGACACAATACACCAAGATTGAAAATAGCTTTTTCCTTCTTCTTAATTACAACAATTACAAAGACTCCAAATACATGTAGATCGGCTTTGGAGGGTGAAGCTCATTACTACAAACTCAAACTCACAATACACAAATATTTACTGACTCGAAGTTTTTCGATGCGATGTTATACTCTTTGGAGCAACTCGCAGAGCATATTACTTCAGACTTGACTAAGCTCAACACATGAGCTACTCCAAAATCTGATGATCGACAATGAGGCCCGAGGCCTTTATTTATACAATACTAACTAGTTACCTGATGACTCAAGACTCGCACTAATGAGTCAAAAGGAAAGCATCCGGGGTGACAGGTGTGTACAGCCATCGTCATTATCTCCTCCCTTGGAGTCCGTAGACATATGGGGAACCGGAATCTTCATTATGACTTACTCTTTCTACAAAGGCAGAATAAAACACAGTGGAGCATATCCGGCACACGACCGTCTTTAATGGCCCACCACAGCTTTCACTTCAGTCATATGGGTTTTTGCCCTGCCGACAAATGCAGACTTCACGTCCGTCTCCAAGGTCTATCCCACTGCAAGGGCAGTCAAATTCTAGAATATCTCAGTCATAGTCCTTGAAGGCATCAAAGTCTGGTGGGTCCTCTTCAAGCTGGATTGAAAGGTACAAATCTGGACTAAAGCATCTTTCAATATCTGATGCGTGAAAGATTGTATTGGATTCACAAAGGAATTCTCCTTGGAATAATGACTCTACTCGAAAGTTTAAAGGGATTATGTTCGTATGCACCTTTGAGTCATTTCTTTGTCGTTGGGCATTGTGCTTGATGTACTTTTGAGAAGTATACAACGTATGCTCTAGCCACGTGTAGCGTTCACCTTGATGATGGAGCATAAATTTAAACCATTGATGCTCTGTGTCGGCCACTTCAATGTCAGCTTTCATATGAAGTATGAAATTGGCACGACGGTTCACCCAATCCATTCTTAGATAGAACTTATCTAGTAAGACTTCCGTCCAACCATACCATGCATTATGGTTGAGGTTTGCTGGGTCTGCACATATGATAATTTTGCGCTACTCTCTACAAAATTGAAGAATCAAATTGTAGAATGTCCATGTTAAATTTCCATCCCCAATATCCACATACAAGATCGGACCATCTTTTTCTTTGTTGCAGTCTATCCAAAGTTCTCTGCAACCCTTTAGTTTTTCTTGAGCATTCTCAAAATTTCAGAATGCATCTCTCTCCCATCTTTCCCTTAACTATATTTTTAATGGAGAGGCTTCAATTTTCTTGATTAGAGTGAGGTCAAAATACCTTTCAGCTTCTTTCCTTGATGCATAATCAAGGAGTTGTCTTCGTTCTGCCTCTAAAAGCGATTCATCACAAGGCTTCAGGAATAAGCCATTTCTAGGTGGATAAAGCGGTGTTTTATCATGATCTGAACGAGAACTAGAGGCATCAGCTATGAACATGCTCAGAGCACAATCAGTTTCTTTAGGATGTTCTCTCGTGAGCATATCAGCGAGACAATTGAGATAACCTGGCTTATACACAATGTCCAAATAAAAATTACTAAGTCAAATAAACCATTTTAAAATGCAACTACTATTTTCTGCCATTAAACTTTCATTCTTAAAAATACCAGGCATTATTTTAAGATCTGTTCTAATAACAAATCTAACTAGTTTTAGAAATAAGATAAAATGTTGGAATGTCTTCTTAATAGCCAAAATCTGTTTGTGGCTGGAAGGGTAAGTTGATCTCTGCTGCTTTAAAGGAACCAAAACCATAACCACACACATGTTCTTTTCCTTCTCTAACTTCAAGCAAAACTCCACCCCAAGTGTGGGAAGAAGCATTTGTCTCGATGATGAGCTGTCCTGAACCCTGAGCTAAGGAAAGAGGAGGAAAATCCAACACTTTGGCTTTGATATGCTGTATAGCCAAAGTCATCTCGAGTGACCACTTTACAGGGTTCTTCTTTAATCTTTGTTGGAGGAGATGAATATTAGTGGCCTGTCCTTTGTAAAAAGGTCTGATGTAATTGAGACTACCAAGGAACCTCTGCAACTGAGTTTTATCAAGGATTTGGTCAGGGAAATGGCTGAAGTGTTGCGGACATGTTTTTGTAGGATGACTTGTCCTCTTTGGATCTTAAATCCAAGAAACTCCATTTCTATCTTACCTATCTCCATCTTGCTTTGAGACATGACTAACCCATGTTTAAAAACCAAATCATAAAACATCTATAAATGTTTTAAGTGTTCTTGTAGGTTTTTGGAACAGATCAGAATATCATCAATGAACACAAGTGCCCACTATTTTTCTCTAAAAATATCTTCCATGTGTTTCTGAAATTATGACGGAGCGTTATTGATTCCAAATGGTAAAACCATCCACTGGTACTGACCATGTGGAACTACAAATGTTGTTTTAAAATGGTCCTTTGCATCAATACCAATTTGGTAGAATCTTGATTTCAAATCAAATTTGCTGAATATTGTACAACCAACAATTCTTTGCAACAGGCTAGCTTTATCTGGCAGAGGGTACCGAACTTTCTGAACTACAGCATTGAGAGGCTTATAATTCACAACAAGCCTCGGCTTTCCCCGCTTGATCTCAGAGTGTTTGTTTACAACAAAGGCTCAGCAAGCCCAAGGGCTCTTAGATGGTTCTATTAGGCCTTTGGCTAGAAGCTCTTTGATTTCTAAGGAACATAAATCTCTTTTTGAGGGGGACATGAGACAAGCATAAGCCTTCATTGGTTTAATCTTCTGTAATGGATCAAATGACAAGGAGACAAAATATTTCTCTCTTGTCTAGAAAGCATTTGGGCTTTTTGAGCAACAGTCTTTAATCAGTTTTGCAGTGATATCTGCAAGGGCTTTCTCTCCATGGATGTCTGAAAAAGCTATACAACGATCTATTTTCATCAACTAAGCAGGATTGTTTTTCTGTACGGGCTTTTGTACAAAAGATTGACACTTCGGACTAGAACTAAAGGAGATAGGGAGCTTAACTGTGCAATTATTAATAACACAAGAAAACAACATTTTCTGGATATCAAAATAAAAAGGACTAACCATGGACACGAATTCTGAACCTAGAAAGGAGTCTTCTTTAATATTGTCTAACTTGTACCAGGTTACTGGATCGGTTGTTACATTGAACTTTATCGGGAAATTTTTAGCTTTTGCAACAAGGGGAACTCGAGTTCCTTCAATGGCCTTCCCACGGTCTGTAGTGTTTTTCCAATAGAATGAGGGGAGTGCTGAACCTTTTGCTAAGTTCAACTTGTAACCAGAATCAAACATACAGTCCAAAAAATATGGTTTATACTCACTAGGGAAAAACTAGATTCGAATAAACATTTTAGGACTAGTGAGCATTCCTAAAGTAAGATCAGGAGACAGTTCTTTCTTTTCTAGACTTTCTAGAGCTTGATCATACTGCTTGCTTAGTTCTTCATCCGATGATTGATCCCTTTCAATTTGTATGATTTTAACTATACTCTTCAGTTCTTCAATCTGTGTTACTAAGCTTCTTGAGTTGCTGCTACTTTTCTTTGATTTGTAGTTGGAGCATTTGCTCTTATCTCTTCTATAGCACTGCTTGCTTTCATGACCATTTGGGTAACTTCTATAGAGCTCAGCAGGATTATACTGGGTAGGATTTACAAAACTTACCTTGCCTTTACCTTTATCTTGCTCAATCATTTTGAGCAATTTCTTATTGTCATCTTTCAAGGATGCTCTAAGCATATATTCAAAGGCAAGAGTTTCAAATAATTGCAAATCTATGGCTGCTATTTTTTTTTCAATGTTTTGTGGCATGTTCACAGAAAACATATACAGCGAGAAATCATATTCTGGGGGCTCAAACCCTCCAAAATTTGGTTCTGAATCAAACTCTGAAAAGGAAGAATAAGAAGCAATTTTTTTAAGAGCAGCTATGTCGTTATCGGACTCAGAGTTATCAGACTCAGAGTCATCGGATGCATCAAAATGTAAAAAGATTATTTCACGAGAGGGTGACTCGGTATTTGAACTGAAATGTAGATCCCACCATCTAGGAGCTAACTGGGCACACAAGGCAGCAAGCCTTGGTTTTGACTTCTTTTTTTGGACATTTATTTGCCCATTGGCCCATCTGGCCCCAGATGAAGCATGTTTTCCTATCATTTATGTATGTTCTTCTTTTAACAAACTTCTTATGAGGGTGTTTGCTATATATCTTGGAAACTTGATATCCATGTGGTCTTTTATGATTATAGGGATTTCTTGTATGATATATGGGAGCACTAGAATAGAAGCCTTTCTTTTGTTTAGATTTATGACATTTGCAATCTTGTGCTAAATGACCTCTATTGTATGAACCACATCCCCAATCTGGCATTCTTGCCAGGGATAATTTTAGGGGCGAATTTTAGCCCAGTGGGCTATTTTTCCATGTTTTTCTCCCAAAAAAGATTCGCCATTTTGCATTTTTTGAAGCCCTATTTCACCCAATTTTGATGGGGTAAAATTTTTTCACCCTAAAAATTGCCAAATTATTATATAAATGATATAAAATCCTTGGAAATTAAAATATTTTTTGAAAAATATTGCCAATCATTTTATAGTTTGCGTTTGAGAATTGGTAATATTCGCCAACATTTATACACTTTTAAATAAGTATGGTTCCTTAAAATCATCCCTGATTCTTGCAACATTCTTACAGAAGGACGGTGAATACATACTTTGATGATGCTTGAAGTCTTTACTGACTCTTTTCTCCAAGCACTGCTCTTGCCAAGTCTCTAGTATGTAACTATGTAACTGGGCAATAGAGAGACCTCGATAATTGATATTCTTATCTTTCATATATTGTTCCACAACATCTGGAACATGATCAAGGAAACTTTTGATATAATGCTTTAAATAAGTATGATCTCTTAACTTTCCGGAGGAAATCAAGAGCTATTGCATATAACCGAAATATTCTTCACTCTCTGCAAGATTACAGAGTCTGGCTGACATAAATAGAGAAGCAAGATGTTCACAATCTTCTCTTTGATTGGATCCATAGAATTATTTACCCAATGCTTTGAGTATCTGTTGATCAACATCTTCAGCAGAGAGCATTTCATTTATGGCTTCTCGTGGGAGCCATCTCCACCATTTATTAGCAAGTCCTAAAAGACCTGCGATTATTTGTCCAGCCAGTTGTTGACCTGTAAGGGTATCATTTTGAGTTCTTTTGTATAGGGTCCATTGTCCTAACATTTGTAAATTTCAGTCTTAATATCATTTCAGGATTGACACTGAATATTTAAGACAGGTTGGTTAGGCATTTGGGATAACAGATTGTTCATGGTGTTAATTCCAAATTGGAACCTCGGGTTTGGATCTTTCGATGCGTCAGGCATCTGGAGGTCAAAGGTATTTTCATGAGGAGGTGGATTGTGGATTGATGAAGACTCTGCCTTATCATGAACATACAACATATTCAAATATTTAGTATCTAAGGCAGGAGGAAAAGTTTTAAAGGGACCAATCCATTCCTTGATTTCATCACATTCTTCTTCATCTTTTCCAAAATTAAATTCTGGTTTCTCATCCTCTGAAATACTTAGCATACTAAAAGAAATACTCTGATGATGCTTATTTTGTTCCTTTGGTGTTTCTTTCTTTTGTGACCTTGTGATGCTAAGGCAAGGGCTGAGAGATTGACACCTAGGACTTTCTTTTTAAGCTCTTGAGTTTGGGTCAAAAGCTCTTCTAACTTGGCCAATCTTCTTTCAGATTTATTTGCATCTTTTTCAACTGCTTCTTTTATTTCTGCCGAATCTTTCAAGAGATGATATAACAAACCTAGCTTAGTCTCAACCAGGGAAATTTTCTCTTTCTCTTCCACTACTATCTTTCTAAGAACAAGGAGATCATAGGCCATGTCATCAAGATTCTGTGCAGTCATCTTCTGCTGCATATTGCTCCAGTTAGCAAGCTTAATCTCATCAGAGACAAACTCATCAGGGCTTGAAGATTTGTATGGTAGAAATTCTTTTTTGATTTGGCCATCTATTGAGTATTGCCGAAAGGGAACCTCAAGTAGATTCCTACCTAGAACATAGGAATTTCGTCCTTGGTTATTGACTTCCATAGAATCATTAGATCAAGGCAAACTCAACATACCCAGTGTTGGTGGATCTCTATTCTTTTAGTGTTGGATCCTATGAAATATTTTTCTACACGCTGGGCAATCTTTATGTTGGCCACGGTGTTCTGTTTCATACAAACCAGTGAAAGAAGTAGAGGTGGGCTGGGATGCAGAGACGGAGTCTAAATCGGCTTGTCGTCGGGCATTATTGTAGGAAGCTACAAAGGTAGATCAGATAAAAGGAGGTGTAAATATGGGAGCAGGGGTTTGTGCTGGTAACTTGAAAGAAATAGTGTGTTGATCAAAAGTCAAAGGTTGGTTAAGGATAGAACGTTGCATGCATTCAACATTTCTAAGTTCTTGGTATTTGACTTCCCATTGCTAGGGTTAATTTATGGGTGTGTGCAAGAAGTTGAGGGACCTTTTAGATGCAATGGTAGAATGAAGTCAAGCACGCTTGATCCATAAAATAGAAATCATCCCAAGCAATCCCGACCCTGCCAAGCCTAATCCCAAGGCTGCCAACATGCATGCCAATTAGGATAGTAGACAAAAATGCGCACGCGTTTTGCTTCACTAAAACGCGCTTGTGTTTTGCTTCACTAAAACGCGCTCCCGTTTTACTTCAATAAACTTAGTGCTAGAGTTATGTTTATAGGTATAAAGTTTTATTTATGGCTAAGAATTGCATAAAATGATTAACTCTTTGAACTTTGTTTAAACTTTAAACCCACGTTATGCTCTAATATGGATTTAACTTTGTTAAAGTTTTAATTCTATGATAGATTTGTTTAAAATTTATATCAATCCATACTATATTGGTATAAACTATGGACTTAAATGTGGATTTATAACTATGCGGAAGTTTGAAAGATAAGTTTAGAGGGCTCCACAACTAGCAAGTTTTAATGCTACGCCAAGTGGAAGGTTTGATGTTGCACTTTAGGCTTGAATGGTGATGGTGAGGATGATGATGATGATGTCCATGATGTTGATGGTGATGACGTTGATGGTGATGATGATGATGAGGATGATGTTGATGATGTTGATGGTGGTGATGATGATGAAGGTGAGGATGATGATGATGATGATGAGGATGATGTTGATGGTGATGATGATGATGAAGGTGAGGATGATGATGATGCTGATGAAGGTGATGACAATGATGAGGATGAGGATGATGATGAGCATGATGATGATGATGTTCGTGATGTTGATGGTGATGATGATAATGAGGATGATGATGATGAATGATGATGATGTTCATGATGTTGATGGTGAGGATGATGTTGATGATGTTGATGATGTTGATGATGAGGATGATGATGATGATGTTGATGGTGTTCATGATGG
>LPNX010853722.1:25935-95633 GCA_001517045.1 Pseudotsuga menziesii | reverse complement strand
ATCATCATCATCATCATCATCATCATCATCATCATCATCATCATCATCATCATCATCAACATGATCATCCTCATCCTCATCATCATCATCATCTTCATCATCATCGCCATCAACATCATCACCATCATCATCATCATCATCACCATCAACATCATCTTCATCATCTTCGTCTTCATCTTCATCATCATCATCATTCTCATCATCATCACCATCAACATCATGAACATCATCATCATCATCATCATCATGAACATCATCATCATCATCATCACCATCAACATCATCTTCATCATCTTCATCATCATCCTCATCATCATCCTCATCATCATCACCATCAACATCATCACCATCATCATCATCATCATCACCATCAACATCATCTTCATCATCTTCATCTTCATCATCATCATCATCATCATCGTCATCCTCATCCTCATCATCATCATCACCTTCATCATCATCATCATCATCATCATCATCATCATCATCATCACCATTAACATCGTGAACATCATCATCATAATCCTCATCATCATCACCATCAACATCATGAACATCATCATCATCATCACCACCATCAACATCATCTTCATCATCTTCATCTTCATCATCCTCATCCTCCTCCTCCTCCTCCTCCTCATTATCATCACCACCATCAACATCGTGAACATCATCATCATCATCCTCATCATCATCACCATCAACATCATCACCACCATCAATCATCATCATCATCACCATCAACATCATCTTCATCATCTTCGTCTTCATATTCATCATCATCATCATCCTCATCATCGTCATCACCTTCATCATCATCATCATCGTCATCATCATCAACATGATCATCATCATCACCTTTAACATTGTGAACATCATCATCATCATCCTCATCATTGTCCTCATCATCATCATCACCATCATCATCATCACCATCAACATCATCTTCATCATCTTTGTCTTCATCTTCATCATCATCCTCCTCCTCATCATCCTCATCACCTTCATCATCATCATCATCATCACCATGAACATCGTGAACCTCCTCCTCGTCATCACCATCAACATCATGAACATCATCATCCTCCTCCTCATCATCAACATCCTCATCATCATCATCATCTTCATCATCTTCGTCTCCATCTTCATCATCATCATCATCATCATCATCCTCATCATCATCATCACCTTCATCATCATCATCATCATCGTCATCATCACCATTAACATCGTGAACATCATCATTATCACCACCACCACCATCATCATCATCATCATGACCATCAACATCATCTTCATCATCTTCATCTTCATCTTCATCTTCATCATCATCATCATCATCCTCATCATCAGCATCATCATCATCATCACCATTAACATCGTGAACATCATCATCATCATCCTCATCATCATCACCATCAACATCATGAACATAAGCGTTAGAGAGAGAGAGAGAGAGCAAGAACGAATGGCGCGGTGGGGTGTTTGGAAGAGAGAGGAGTGGATTTTAAAGGTAGGGAGAGGAGGAGGGGGGAGTAGAGGTATGGAGAAGAGGAGGGGGGGTTAGTAAGAGTTAGGGGGAAGAAGGGAGTCAGGGGGGACATAAAATAATAAAAGTATAATTGACAAAACAAGCACTCATTATAGTATTTAAAAACATGTGCGCGTTTTGCTTCACTAAAACACGCTCCCGTTTTGCTTCAATAAAACGCGCTCCCGTTTTGCTTTAATAAAACGCGCTCCCGTTTTGTTTAAATTCAAAAATGTGTTCCCTCCAAATGATAAGGCCGAGCCTCGACCCATGCTTGCATGGAATTCTTATGCCTATGTGTTTGCTTCGTACTTTGCTTCGGATTCAACATGCCTATGCCTTGGAGTATGATAAACCATGGCTAATTCAACATTATATCCAAATTTTCAATATGCTCATGTTTAGCCATTCGTCTGATTATGGTGCACACCTACATTTTTAATGAGATTTTAGAAACATATATGGTTTTTTTCGCAGATTCTAAATATGTAAATTTTAACAAGAATACATAATTTTTTCTATTTTTTTCTTATTTATCTTCTGTCATCACTCCTCAACTCAAAAAACACACTGTTAGTGTTTCTCGTATAACTTTTTCAATTCTTGATCACTTCAAACAAAAATTGTATGGTGCACAAGTAGACACTAACCTCTACATTCTATCAAAACCCCATTTCATGATTTTTGCATTAAGACCTTCAAAGGCTGCACCCACAAAACACGTACCATTTTCGAGGTTTTCTCACTTAGACAATTATAAAAATATTATAAAATTACTAATTTAATTTTCAAAAAATAATTCCGCACTAGTGCTATGGGTTCTCTACATGGATGTCAATTTTTGTAGCTTGATTCGATCATTTAGGCCATCAAAGGCTGCACCCACAAAAACATATACCTTATAATTTTCCTGAAAAATAAAAAGTGCCTGTTAGGAAAAATGAAATTTGACATAGATATGCAACTTTTCGATACATAAAAATTATTAATTCGGAAAGGTGATTCAATTTCCTACATTTCATGTTTTTTACTCAATGCAAGATATTTTTCATAAGTATCTCAAAAAATCCAATTAAGTTGAGGGAAGCCTGATTTTTCAGGTTTCTATTGCATCTAACGTGCACAAAAAGGTCCCTCATCTTCTTGCACAGGCCCTTATACTAGTCTAGTCGAAAGTAATAGGGGTAGCTTGACGATATTTGTCAGACTCCACCATGATTTGTAAGCACGAACTCTGATGTACACGAGATCGAAGTGGAGGCAGGGTGTCATTTCCAAAACGGATACAGACAGCCCCTTTCAACTGAATAATTTTAGACCCTTGCATCATTCGAAACCCTTGAGGTTGGATATAGGCTTTTAACAGATCATAGATATGGGGATCCTCCAGGCTTACAGAGTATTTTGGAAAGACGATACCATAAGCGGGACCATCATGTAAAAGAGTGGTAAAACTACCAATAATATCATCAACAAAATTATGATGATGGGTATCGACATCAACACAAAGAGAAGATACAGGGAGGTAAGGTCGGACAAGCGGACCTAAACCAATCTTTATTGCGCCTAAATGCGCATAATAATAACCTTCTTTAATAACCCAATTGATTTGTTCTTTATTGATTAAATTGATATGAGCAGGCTCATGAGAATCAATAAAAGAGACATCAATAGAAGAAACCTTAATTTATGTAGCAGACTTATATTGCCACCAATTTAACTTATAGACATCAAACAGAAGTATTTTTGGTAACTGCCAATCCTCAGAAGGATTAAAATATTGTATATTGATTATAGAAGAATTAGATAAAGATGGTTCATTCAGAAAAGATGATCTTCTTTTTGTAAGACAAACTTTTGTATTATTATCATACTGACAATCTAATGTAGCGAGCGAAACTGTATCCATTGAAGGGTCCATGATTAAACTGGGACTCTTAGAACACGTTGGTTTCTGTCCAAACAAGGACTTACGACGCTTTGCTACAGCTATGGCCTTTCCTCAGACAACCCAAAATTTAAATCCCTCACACCCAACAATTTACTCAGCTGTCATTTCCATAGCCTACAGGAAACAACTTTACTAGATTGCAAGTTGAAAATACAAATTAAGCAATTTTAACAATATAATTCGAAGACAATGAACTTATATAAATTATTCGAGCATCTGGCTTTCATACCACAATACACCAAGATAAAAAACAACTCTTTCCTTCTTCTTGAGAGGCCATGATAATTGATTTTCTTCTTTCATATATTGTTCCACAACATCTGGAACATGACCAGGGAAGCTTCTGATATAATGCTTTAAGTAAGTAGGATCTCCTGACTTTCCGGAGGAAATCAAGAGCTGTTGCATATAACAGAAATATTCTTCACTCTGCGCAAGATTACATAGTTGAGCTGACATAAATAGAGAAGCAAGATGCTCATAATCTTCTCTTTCATCGAGTCCATAGAATTATTTACCCAATGCTTTGAGTATCTGTTGATCAGCATCTTCAGCAGAGAGCATTTCATTTCTAGCTTCTTGTGGGAGCCATCTCCACCACTCATTAGCAAGTCCTAAAAGACTTGCGATTATTTGTAAAGCGAGTTGTTGACCTGTAAGGGTATCATTTTGAGTTCTTTTGTAAAGGGTCCATTGTCCTAACATTTGTATTGCAGTCTTAATCATGGGGGCTTCACTTGTTGACCAATATCCTATCATGTTAGTTCATATTGTGGGTTTTAAAATTATAAAAAATCGAACCAATATATTGTAGGTATTGGGGGGATGAGGGGTTTAAGGTGGGGGTGGGTAGGGTGGTTTATAAGGATTGAGGTATAAAAGGGGCTGGGGAGGAGGTTTTAAGTATTGGGAGGGGGTTTAAAAAAAAAAAATTGGGTCAATATCTCTCGAAATTAAGGGTATTCTTTAATATCCTATGATCGCACGTGCTATGTGAGAGGTTCACTAAGTGAAGTCCCCGTGGTATTAATATCATTTCGGGATTAACACTGAATATTTAAGACAGGTTGGTCAGGAATTTTGGACAACAGATTGTTCATGGTGTTAAATCCAAATTGGAATCTCAGGTTTGGAGGTTTTGATGCATCAAGCATCTAAAGGTCAAAGGCATTTTCATGAGGAGGTGGATTATGGATGGATGAAGACTCTAAAGAGTATGGTTAAAATAATACAGATTGAAAGGAATAAGCTCTTTTCTTCTTCTTAAATCCGTAATTACAAATACTTCAAAGACATGTAGATCGGCTTCAGAGGGCGAAGCTCATCACTACAAACACAAAATCTCAATCCTTAGCTAACACACATACATTTACAGACTTGAAGTTTTTCTGATGCGATGTTATACTCCTTGGAGCAACTCATAGAGCATATTATTTGAGACTCAACTAAGCTCAACACATGAGCGACTCTAAAATATGATGATCCACAATGAGGCCCGAGGCCCTTATTTATACAATACTAAACCGGTATCTCGGTGACTCAAGACTAGCACTAATGAGTCAAAAGGAAATCATCCGCCGTGAGAGGTGGGGACAACCATTGCCATTATCTCGTCCCTTGGAGTCCGTAGACATGTGGCGACCCGAAATCTTCATTATGACTGACTTCTCCTATTTAGCAGAATAAAAGAAAGTGGAGCATGACCGGCCCACAACGGTCTTTAATGGCCCACCACAGCTTTCACTTGAGTCATATGGGTCTCTGCCCTGTCGACAAATGCAGACTTCACGTCTATCTCCAAGGTCTATCCCACCACAAGGGTAGTCAAAATATGGAATATCTGAGTCATAGTCATTGAAGGCATCAAGGTTTGGAGGGTCCTCTTCAAGTTGGATCGGGTACAAATCTAGGCTGAAGCATCTTTCAATATCTAATCTGTGATAGATTGCATTGGATTTACAAAGGAAATCTCCCTGGAATAATGACTCTATTCAAAAGTTTAAAGGGATTCTCTTTGTATGCACCTTTGAGTCAATTCTCTGTCCTTGAGCATCGCGCTTGATATACTCTTGAGAAGTATACAACGTATGCTCTAGCTATGTGTAGCATCTGCCATGATGATGGAGCATAAATTTAAACCATTGATGCTCTCTATCGGCCACTTCAATGTCAGCTTTCATATGAAGTATGAAATTGGCATGACGGTTCACCCAATCCGTTCTTGGACAAAACTTATCTAGTAAGACTTCCGTCCAACTAGACCATGCATTATGCTTAAGGTTAGCTGGGTCTACACAGATAACAATTTTGCGCTACTCTCTAAAAAACTGAAAAATCAAATTGTAGGATGTCCATGCTAAACTTCCATCCCCACTATCAACATACCAGATCGGACCATCTTTATCTTCGTTACAATCTTTCCAAAGTTCTCTACAACTCTTTAGCTTTTATTTAGCATTCTCAAGATTGCAGAATGCGTCTCTCTCCCATCTTTCCATTATCTGTAATTTTAATGGAGAGGCTTCAATTTGCTTGATTAGGGTGAGGTCAAAATACTTTTCAGCTTATTCGATCTTGATGTTAAACAAAAGCTAAAAACCAAAGTAATTACCATATTGTTATAGTTATCTAGTAATGGTAAATATAAACATTAAACTAATTAATTAAGGGGATAGGAGTTAATACCTTAGAACTTTGGGGGTGGACTACTATCTATGCTTTCTCATCTATGGATTAGGATGATTGTCCATATTCATTCTGTGGCAGTGGTTAGATAACCGATAATTGATGCATGGACAACTTGTAGAAAAATGCGAGACAAAAAAAATATAAAAAAAATAATTGATTGAGATGAGCTCGTATGGAGGACCTGTGTATGGTTTTTGTACTCTACGTACATTTCAGACTGCTCAGCCGAGTCCATCATTAGGAGAATGTTTGGCTCATTATTGATTATGTGCAAATATCCTTTATTAATATTGGTGATTATTAAATTTTAAATTTAAAAAAAAAAAATTAAAAAAAAAATTAAAATTAAAATTAAAATTCAATAATAACCAATATTAATAAAGGATATTTGCACATAATCAATAATGAGCCAAACATTCTCCTGATGACGTACGTAGAGTACAAAAACCATACACAGGTCCTCCATACAAGCTCATCTCAATTATCTTCCTGTGAAAACGCAAAATAATTGATGTTTGAAAGCTATGCATGAATGGATGGATAGCCTATAATTTGAGGTGGAATGGTAGTTGATGCATGCATAAATAACATATTTAATTTTTTGGTACTTCACTTGCTTTTTCCTTTAACTTCGTTTTGCCTTCACTAACCACTAATTAAGTGAATTAAGTGGTTCAACTAGTTTAAACATAAAACAAGTACTATTTAATAAAAAAAATATTATTGTTACCATTTTATTTAATAAAATATTAATCAAGATTCATTTAATTATAACAAGATACAAGTAAAGTGGCTAGCCAATAGAAATTGTTAGTTTTGTGAGGATAGTTGGCTTTTAAACAAAGGTTAAAATATATAATTTTATATTAGAATAATATTAGTTTATATTTTATCCATTATTCACACCATATACACCATATAGTTATAGTTAATATAAACATAAAACAAATACTATTTAATTAAAAAAAAATGCAAAGACTTATATGAAAAAAGTCAAAAAACAAATTGTTACCCCCTGTTTTTAAGGAGAACTTATTTAAACCTTAATCAAGATGCATTTACTCTTAACAAGATAAGATGACCATGAAATGAATCCATATTGTACACTTGTTTAATCTTGTTGATCCTTCAATGAAGTAAAAAATCTTAGATAATATCTAAACCCATATCCGGGTAACAAGTATTGATAATTTATTTGTTCCATTTAACTTGTAGCCTATCTATGTTCACCATCTTAAAGTTTGAGGTGGATTAGCACTTATGATTTTCCTAAATTGCATGAGTATAATACAATTGTACTGTGAAGATTGATTTTATGGCATATCAAAGAGATAATATAAGTTTTAAGTGTGTGGTAATCAATCACCAAGTTAAATTGGTTGTCTTTACATTATTCATCCATCAACTACCAGTTATCCATGCACGAGCTACCACTTATCCAAGGGTGCTTGTGCCATATCTTCCAAGGTGGTGGCAACAAGCTAACTATTACTATCATATGGCTCTCATAATAGCTGTCAAGTCTTGACATACACTGGTCTCATTTTCTTATACTCTTCTCTCCCTCTTCCTCTTCCTCTTCCACCCCAAATTTGTAAAATATAAACCCCTATCAATAAAAAAGAAAAATAATAAGTATCTCATATTATCTCATATTTTGGACTTGTTTCAGTGGATCTCTATAGCCTAGACTTGTTTCAGGCTTGTCATATATTCCTATGCTTAAATGCATCTTGATTAAGCGTATATCCTAGATTCATTTTATGGTTTTCCTATATTGTTATGCTTAAATGCATTTTGATTAAGATTTACATAAACTTCAATTAAGGGCATATTAGTACCATAAATGAATAGTTCTAACAATTTGCTAATTAATTTAATTTATGTTTATGCTTTGTTCAAAAGTAATCCATTTCCACAAAACTAAATAATTGTTATATCTATCAATATCTACTTTAGTTATGACTACGCTAATGTCTACAATGATTGCAATTTTTTATGTTTATGGCCCAATTGACGTATATTGTCGGGGAGAGTAAAAAATAGGTTAAGAGCTTTAAAATTAAATGTACGTTTGATTTCAAGTTTCAATTTCAAAATATCTAGTATTAGTAAGAATGATGTATATGGTTGAGAATGTAAAAAAAATAGGTTAAGAGCTTTAAGATTAAATTTTTATACACTATAAGAGGATGATTTATATGTTTTATATATAGCAGTATAATTTGAGTATGAATACAGATTACAAAAATGTAAGAAGGAAAAAATACTAGAGTGGGTTGCTTGTATAGATTTAAAAAACTCAAGCGAAACTCAAGCGTCAAGAGCGATCAAATCTTTGTTAGGAAATAACATTACAACATTTCCCCATACATGGTTTTAAAACCACGTGCAAGGCCCTCATAAAACCATGGGTTGTTTAAGAGGCCTTGCAGATGGTCTTAAAACCATTCCCAATGACCTCCTAAACCATGTACAATAAAACCATGGGTTGTTAAAGAGGCCTTGCACATGGTTTTAAAATCATTTCCAAGGCCCTCCTAAACCATGTACAATAAAACCATGGGTTGTTTCGGAGGCCTTGCACATGGTTTTAAAACCATGTGCACGACCAACATTTTTTTGGGGAAAAAATTCAATTTTTTATTTATTTTTATTTTGTTAAGTAGGAACATTACAACATCTTCCCCATATTGTGTTGTTTTTCTCACTAACATTTTTTTTTGCTGATAATTAAATTTTTTATTTTATATTGTTTTGTTAGCTAGGTACATTACAACATCTCCTGAAAATTTTATTTTTTTGGCCAACATTTACAAGAACACCGTTACATAACATTACAAGATCTCTCCCATACTCTAGTGTAAATATGCGAGTATAGATCCAAATCCTAGGCTCTATCAAGCCTCGAGAGGGATCAAATATTTGGAGGTGCAAACCTCTTCTTAAGTATTCCATTCAACTATCAGTTTTGGTGTGATTCAAATCAAAAGTCACATCCTTTTATTTAGGGTCGACATATATTATTTTATTATTAATATTTAATATTTATGGCTGACATATAATATTTTTTATTTTGCTAGGAAATAACATTACAACATCTCCTCCGTACATGGTTTTAAAACCATGTGCAAGGTCGTCTTAAAACCATGGGTTGTTTAGGAGGCCTTGCACATTGTCTTAACACCATTTGCAACGATCTCCTAAACCATGTACAATAAAACTATGGGTTGTTTAGGAGGCCTTGCACATGGTTTTAAACTATTTGCAAGGCCCTCCTAAACCATGTACAATAAAACCATGGGTTGTTTAGGAGGCCTTGCACATGGTTTTAACACCATGTGCACCACCAACATTGTTTTTGGGGATAATTCAATTTATTATTTAGTTAAGTAGGAACATTACAACATATCCCTGATATTAGGTTGTTATTTAGTTAAGTAGGAACATTACAACATCTTCCCGATATTATGTTGTTTTTGTGGCCCACATTTATTTTGGAGGATAATTGAAATTTTAATTTTTTATGGCCTACATTTACAAGAGTAGCTTTACATAACGTTACATAACCTTACAAGATCTCCTCCGTGCTAGGCTCTAGAGCCCCTCTAGGCCGAACAAATCTTTCAATAATTGCTTCGAGTGTTGGAATTTGACTAGGAGTCATTTTGCTTGTCAAATATATTCTATATTTTATACTTAGTGTCACAAAAATAAACAAAGAAAACATTAAAACCTCTAGAAAGTTTCCAAATTCCTACCTTGTTTACATGTAAGATTTTTTTTTCATTAAAAATAATTTGAAATATAAATCTTAAAACATTTATATCTAATAACATATATATAAATTTATTTATAAAAATATGAAATAATTAAAATGCCAAAATTAAATTATAAAACAATAAACCAATTTCTAATAATATACTCCAAAAAATATTATAAAAACTGAAATCTAATATCTAAGTAATTATTAATCTTTTTATTTATATTATAAAATAAACTTAATATAAACAAAATACATATTATAATTTTTAAAACTTTAAACTTTTAAAATATAAAACTAACATTAAACCAATTATGCAGTTACATATTGGAAAAATAAAAATAAAAATAAAAAATTTAAATATTTTTATTTTAAAATATGTGAAAAAAATATAACAATACAGAAAAGTCAAATACTACCGAATTATGCTATTATGGTTTCTTATATTGATATAAGAGGATGTAAATCAGGATATATATATTGAAAGATATTTTATTGTTTAAAGCTTAACTTGCCATATTATTGTTGTACATATTTCCAATATTCTTTATATATTCAATGTTGTAAATGTGATAATTGTTGCATACCTGGGTGTTTAATGTCTGTCATATTAATGTGTATTTCCATATTCAAACCGTTTGAGATATAAAATTGTCACATTGTTTACAACATTAGATACATGAAATAGTGTAAAACTGAGCAGTTCTGCATAAATAACATTAAGTGCAACGTTTTTATATATGTTCAAAAGTATACAGGTAGATGTATATGGCGAGATGATCTGGATGAGAATTATTGCAACTCAAATGTAAGGGGTGGGTATTAACGAAATTAAGAACGCAAGAAAAACCGAAAGAATAAAATGGTCGCAAGGAAACCGTTATTATAAGACTTTAAAAAAACGATGAAATTAAGTTAATTTTAATTTTAAGAAGAGATTAAGCTTTATCAAATTAGAATGGCCGTGAAAGATTCTCGACGCACAGCCGATGAAATGTGCAGGACATAATTCTACAGTTTTAGGGCTTGCCAGCTTTACTATTCAATAATCTCACCTTGAAGGAATAAACAATGGTTTTACCGCAGCGATTTTCAAACAATGAAAGCTATTTGAAAACAACTTAAATCCTCATTGATTTGTGCGCTAAAGAATGAGTTCATTTCTCTACGAACCAGAAAACATAATATGCTTTACTATCGATCGTGCAAAGATATGAATAATATTTTAATGTACGATATGTTCGAAATAAGAATTTGGCGTGCGGGAAGAGCTCACATCTTTCTCTTCTGCCATACAGATGGGGCCTGCGCTTTTGACCGTCGAAGTTCGTAGTTTGACGGTTTTCAGCATTTTCTGAATTTTGAAACGTCACGTACGTTCTTGCACCGGCCACTACTTCCATTCTCGTTTATTTTCTGAATTTCGAAAGGTCACGTACGTTCTTGCACTGGCCACTGCGTCCATTCTCGTTTATTGCTTTACAGTTGTTGCTATGTCAATCAGATTGACAAGGTTATTGTAAAAAGTAATAGCGATTCCTTCGGGGAGGCGTAGTGAACAAAATGCACCCTGCAAAAAGCATTTACCACGATTGTGGTGGCTGTCTTCTAAGTGATTGCGCCTAGGCGCTTTCCAGTTCAGTATGGGGAGATCTTGTAACTTTAAGTAACGTTACATAAAGTTATGTCGGCTACACATAATATTGCCTATTATGACCAGCCTAGATCCAAATCCTAGGCTCTATCAAGGGCCCGAGGGATCAAATCTCCCGAAGTACAAACCTTCTTGAGTGCAACACCTAAGAGGTTTGTACCTAGGGAGCTTGATATAGCCTAGGATTTGGATCTAGGCTGGTTATGTTTTAGCAAATATTTAGGCTGGCCTTTGGTATCCAATAACACATTTAACAAAGGTCGGTTTAGAAAGGTATTTATTTAAAAATAATAATAAGAATAAGAATGAAAAATTTAAACAATATTTGCAATCAACCTTATAAACTATGTATGTGCACTCTAATTCATAATTTAAATATTGAAAGTATTTTGCAATCAACCTTATAAACTATGTATGTACACTCTAATTCATAATTTAAATATTGAAAGTATTTCAAATATTAATTTTTTTTATGAATCATATTTTATTCCAGCATAAACTTTCATCACATTTATTGTGTATAGGAAGGGTGTTAGATTTAATGCAGAAATGAATTTTTGATAATAAAATATTCATTGAAAGGTCTGTTGCGAGATTATAAAATATTCATCTCACAACTTGCAACAAGACAAACCCCTTCTACATATGCAGAGCTCGACGAAATCTTGATACAAGAGGAAGAAAGATGAATATGTATGAGCCTAAATCTCAGTCCTTAGATTAGGCGTTGATGGCAAGAGGCAGATTCCCACATAGAGGTAATCAATGGAATCCACACAAAAGCAAGTTTCGGGTAAGACACAGAGGTATGTCACGCAATGATTCTAGCGCCAACAAAGATGTTGTATGCCATTATTGTGGCAAATCAGGTCACATAGCTAGAGATTGTTTTAAGAAGATAAACAATGATTCCAATAACAGATACATAAAACATAATGGAAACTATGTTAGAAAAGACACCCCGAATGTCAATGGAATTAAAAACCTAAGACTGTTTATATCTAAACATGCTCTGTTTGCTAAGACAGATGATGAAAATGCATGGTTCATAGATTTTGGTGCATCTTCCCACATGTCATGTAATAGAGATTGGTATGATGAGTATCATAAAAAGTTTGATGACACACACATCTATCTACGTGATAACACGTCTCACAAAGTCCTAGCTTATGGAGTGACAAGTGTTAACCTACCTGATGGACAGTTTAAACATATACATAATGTGATGTATGTTTCACGCATAAAAAAAAACTGAATATATGTTTCTGCTATCACCGATAATGATATGAAAGTTGAATTTGATAAATATAAGTGCCATGTCAAAGATGTCCAAGACCATTACAGGGTTATAGCGATAGGATCTAGACTTGGTGGATTGTACAAGTTAGATGCGATCAAGGGAAATCATCAAGCACTAGCAACATCAACTATTTCAGATGTCGAATTGTGGCATCAAAGGTATGGACACCTCAATCAATCATAATGAACTCATGTTATTATAGAAAAATTTGATGGTTGAGGGTATTCCTGTCATTCAAACTAACAACCTCCCTTAATGCAGAATCCATTTGGTTGAGGCACATTCTTGAAGAGGTTGGAACACAACAAAAACAAACTACAAGAATCCACTGTGACAATCAAAGCTCAATTAAGCTAGCCCACAATCGAGTCTATCATGCCGGATCTAAACATATTGAGCCGCGGCATCATTTTGTCATTTCCTCCTTGGTTTCTTTGATTTGGTATCAGAGCCATGTTGTGGGCTGCGTGAGGGAACCATAAATTGCTCTGTGAGAAAACAAAGAAATTGCTATGAGTGTGCCTGTGTGAAGGAACTCCTTCGCTCACTCCATGTTTGTGATAAAGAAGTAAAATTGCTTAAGTTTCAGAGATATTGAAATCTCTGCCAATTACTTACATGAGAGCTTGCTGAAGGAAAGCATCCAAAGGAGAAATTGTTGATCCTGAGAGATTGGTAATCGCTGACCCAAAAATTGATGATGCTGGAGAAATTGTTGATCACTAAACTAGATTTTTCTTACGTGCAAATTTTTTTCCGAGAGATATTAAAATCATTTTCAATTGATGCCAACGGTCTTCTGCCAATTGAGAAATTGCTAATCGCGTGGAGAAATTATTGTTGAGAAATTGATTGCTGGTGGAGAAATTCACGTGCAAATTTGGAGAAGTTATTGTTGAGAAATTGATTGCTGGATGAGAAAGTCATGTGCAATTTTTTTTTGGAGATCATCACGCTCATCTTGGATGGCCCAATTTTTTTGCCTCTATTTTGGATGGCGCATCCGTTGAAGGAGAACATAGCGACGACAGTGGTGCCTGGACGAGAAGGAAGACTGTCGACAACGCCTATCAAGCAGAGAGAAAGAGCTTCGGTGAGCCCTCACTTACACCATTTTCTTACTGGCGTCGAGAAGGGTAAAGCTAAAAGCATCGGGTTATTTGCTTATTTGCCAGTGAAGAGGTGAGTTAGAAATTTTTTTTTCTTGTCTTCTCCAATTGAAATTACCTTTCTAGCACTGTAAAAATGTCAGATATGTCATTGGTCGATTTATACATTACTGAAGCATCAAAATTAAAAGGGGAAAATTATGTAAATTGGAAATTTAAGCTCATTATTATGTTTAAAGCACTTACTTTGTGGCCTATTGTGAAAGGGGATGAAAAAAATCCGATATATCCATTATCTCTCTCAAATTGGAATTCGCAGGAAACTCAATCAAAGGTGTTGATTCGTATGTCTCTAAAAGACAACACCATACCTCACATCAGAAATTCCAAGACGTCTAAAGACACATGAGACAAAGTGAAAGGTTTGTATGAAACGTCCGATGCTAATAGAATCTTGTTTTTAAAAACCAAATTATTTTCTATCAAGATGGATCTGAATGAAACTACGAACAAATATCTCTCCGGCATCAAAGACTTCAGAGATAATCAGGGTGACATAGGTGAAGAAGTATCTAGTACTGATCCGGTATCTATGACATTAAAAGGTCTGTTCCAGATTATAAAATATTCATATCAGCACTTGCAGCAAGACAGACCCCTCATACATTTGCAGAGCTTGACGGAATCTTGATACAAGAGGAAGAAAGGATGAAGATGTATGAGCCTAAATCTCAGTCCTTAGATCGGGCGTTGATGGAAAGAGGCAAATTCCCACACATAAGCAATCACTGGAAACCACATAGAGGAAAGTTTCGGGAAAGAGATAGAGGTATGTCATGGAATGACTCTAGCACCAATAAAGATGTTGTATGCTATTATTGTGGCAAATCAGGTCACATAGCTAGATATTGTTTTAAGAAGATAAACAATCATTCCAATAACATATACAAAAAACATAATGGAAATTATGTTAGAAAAGACACCTCAATCATAACAATCTTTGTTAATTGAGAATCCATTTGGTTGAGGTGCATTCTTGAAGAGGTTGGAACACAGCAAAAACAAACTACCAGAATCCAGTGTGACAATCAAAGCTCAATTAAGGTGGCACACAATCCAGTCTATCATGTCGGATCTAAACATATTGAGCCGTAGCATCATTTTGTCATTTCCTCCTTGGTTTCTCTGATTTGGTATTAGATCCATGTTGTGGGTTGTGTGAGGGAACCATAAATTGTTGTGTGAGAAAAAAAAGAAATTGCTGTGAGTGTGCCTATGTGAAGGAACTCCTTTGATGACTGCATGTTTGTGATAAAGAAATAAAATTGCTTAAGTTTTAGAGATATTAAAATCTCTGCCAATTACTTACATGAGAGCTTGCTGAAGGAAAGCATTCATAGGAGAAACTGTTGATCCTGAGAGATTGCTGATTGCTGACCCAAAAATTGATAATGCTGGAGAAATTGTTGATCACTAAACCAGATTTTTCTTATGTGCAATTTTTTTTCCCAAAGATATTAAAATCATTTCCAATTGATGCTAACGATCTTCTACCAATTGAGAAATTGCTAATCACATGGAGAAATTATTGTTGAGAAATTGATTGTTGGTGGAGAATTTCACATGCAAACTTGGAGAAATTATTGTTGACAAATTGATTGCTCGTGGAGAAATTCATGTGCAAATTTTTGTTGGAGATCATCACACTCATCTTGGACGGCCCAATTTTTTCTCCTCTGTTTTGGATGGCGCATCTGCTGAAGGAGAACATAGCGCCGACAGTGCTGCCTGGACGAGAAGGAACAGCGTCGACGACGCCTATTAAGCAGAGAGAAAGAGTGCCGGTGAGCCCTCACTTACACCGTTTTCTTACTGGCATCGAGAAAGGTAAAGCTAAAAGCGTCGGTTATTTTCTTATTTTCCAGTGAAGAGGTGAGGTAGAATTTTTTTTTTCTTGTCCTCTTCGGTTGAAATTATCTTCCTAGCACTATAAAAATGTCAGATATGTCATTGGTCGATTTATACATTACTGAAGCCTCAAAATTAAATGGGAGAAATTATGTAAATTGGAAATTTAAGTTGATTATTGTGTCTAAAGAACTTAGTTTGTGGCCGATTGTGAAAGGGGATGAATAAAAGCCGACAGATCCATTATCTCTCTTAGATTGAAATTCACGGGAAACTCAAGCAAAGGTGTTGATTCGTATGTATGTAGAAGGAAACATCATACCTCACATCAGAAATTCCAAGACGTCTAAAGACACATGAGACAAACTGAAAGGTTTGTATGAAACGTTCAATGCTAATAGAATCTTGTTTTTAAATACCAAATTATTGTCTATCAAGATGGATCTGAATGAAACTATGAACAAATATCTCTCCCGCATCAAAGACTTCAGAGATAATCTGGGTGACATAGGTGAAGAGGTATCTAGTATTGATATGGTATCTATGACATTAAAAGGTCTATTGCCACATTATAAAATATTCATCTCAACACTTGTAGAAACATAGACCCCTCCTACATTTGCAGAGCTCGATGAAATCTTGATACAAGAGGAAGAAAGAATGAACATGTATGAGCCTGAATCTCAGTCCTCAGATCAGGCATTGATGGAAAGAGGCAGATTCCCACACATAAGCAATCACTGGAAGCCATATAGAGGCAAGTTTTGGGTAAGACATAGAGGTATGTCACGCAATGACTCTAGCACCAATAAAGATGTTGTATGCCATTATTGTGGCAAATCAGGTCACTTAGCTAGATATTGTTTTAAGAAGATAAAAAATGATTCCAATAACATATACATAAAACATAATGGAGTTTATGTTAGAAAATACACCCTGGATGTCAATGGATTTAAAAACCTAAGGCTATTTATATCTGAACATGCTCTGTCTACTGAGATAGATGATGAAAATGCATAGTTCATAGATTTGGGTGCATCTTCCCACGTGCCCTATAATAAAGATTGGTATGATGAGTATTATGAAAAGTCTAATGGAACGCACATATATATAGGTGATAACAGGTCTCACAAAGTCCTAGGTTATGGAGTGATAAGTGTTAACCTGCCCGATGGACAATTTAAACAAATACATAATATGATGTATGTTCCATGCATAAAAAGAACTTAATATATGTTTCTGTTGTCATCGATAAACATATGAAAGTTGAATTTGATAAATATAAGTCCCATGTCAAAGATGTCCAAGATCATTACAGAGTTATAGTGACAGGATCTAGACTTGGTGAATTGTACAAGCTGGACGCAATCAAGAGAAATCATGAGGCACTAGCAGCATCAACTATTTTTTATGTCAAATTGTGGCATCAAAGGTATGGACACCTCAATCATAATGATCTCATGTTATTACAGAAAAATTCGATGGTTGAGGGTCTTCCTGTCATTAAAAATGATCATATTGAATGTGTTGCATGTGCAATGGGAAAAAACACCAAAATGAATTTCCTAACCATGAAGAGAAAAGGCAAACTCAACTCCTTGAACTAATACACACTGATGTATGTGGACCTATGCAAACCAAATCACTTGGTGGTGCATGGTATTTTCTGATATTTGTTGATGAAACATCTAGGTTCACATGGGCTTACATTAGAAGAAAAAGCGATGTATTCGAATACTTCAAGGAATTCATAATCAAAGTTGAGAAGCAGACAGGTAAATACATTAAAATCCTCAGATCATACCAAAGTGGTGAGTACACTTTTGGATCTTTCAGAAGTTACTATACAGAAAATGGAATTCAACAGCAATTAATAGTCACTGATACACTGTCAAAACCCCAAATTTTCCGAAAAATTTAAATTTTTTTAAATGTACATAATATTAAGATAAATATAGTTAAATAATCATTTAATTAGTTTTACATTACCATATTCATTATCTGAATTATCTGTTGGTTATTTTTAGCAGTTTAACAGTTCTTTTCAGTTTACTGACTTTTTTTTTCTTTTCGACCACAAGGTGAGACTGTCATGCAAAAACTGGGCTTACTTAGCTTTCGAGCTAATGCGGAAAATTTCTTGTTCTTACAAACTACAGCTAAGAGGTTTTGGTGCTGCTGGTCGCAATTCTAAGGCATTTATTATAAGTTCACCGCAAAAGAAAAACTGAGTAAGAATTTAAATACTAAACAATTTTCAACGCTTGTTGAGGTACATTCAAAAACTGGCCTTCTTTCTAGTAGCAGTAAATTATGGTGACAGATGATTACGGAACTATTTCGTTATTATAGTCGTAATGTATAAAAATGTTCTACTGATTCTTGATAGCAGAGTATGAGCAACTGAGCTATATAATCCATAGTATGATTTCATTTGTATACTATCTCGTACACATTAAAAATAAATTGATAAAGAGTTTATGTATTATTGTCTCCAATTTCGAACTTAAAGTTTAAAAGAGTTTACAATTTTACTCCAAGCTGCTTTATAAGAAAACTATACTTAACGTTGATGCCTATGATGCAGTAATTTTTATTTCACTCAATAATTGTTTCAAGCATAAATGGAGTTTATCTTCAGTAAATAAATATCTTTATGAAACATGATGTATCCTATTTTCCTTTTATGTATATAAATGGAATAAGCCCTTAAAGGACCATAATTCATAAAAGAATGTATCACTTAGTTTGTTATATAGGTTATCTATTTTATTATGGTGAAACTTCTAGATAAATAAAAAGTGACCTAAACTTGCCAAGTCATAATCTATGATTAAGGGTGTCACCTTAAATAAGAGCTGTCACCATGTAGAAATTACTATTTTCCTTTTGTATCTTTCTATCATATGCCATTTTTTTGTTTAATATACGTAAGCCATCGAGGTTATTATGGCCAAAAGGACCAAATTCATAGTTTTCTTACTACAAATCTCCTTATATCCTTCCAACGTATACTTTTATTTTTATGTTAGAAGTTGATTAATGAAATATTCCATCATGCATATAATCATAATGTATTTACCAACTATGACCAAATTGTAGTTCAGTTTTTAATCTATGTTATACAAATTTATAAGGAATTAGACTCCTTTATAAACCTTTATAAGCTATGGTGAAATAGAAATACTTACATTATTACAAAGGGTTATAATCCCAATGAGCCAAAAGTAAGAGGATGAAATTTGTTTTCAAGAAATTATATTCTAGAAACAAAAGGATCGTCGTAAAATTCTCCACGACCTTGATGATTACAAAGGCGAGGGTGTAATGATAATGTATTCTAAATCCCATGCAGCATTTGTAATGTAGAACCTTCGGGAAATTATTGAGCAGGCGATTACATACTCGTGGAAAAATGCTCTTTTGGAGCTTTAGAATCAAACCCATGGCTTGGAAATTATTTAACATCTACGTGGCGCTATTGTGATCATAATCTGCACAGTTATAAGGGATCATCCACGAACCCTAAACTCATTGTTACCACCGTGAATCTCATCTCCTGCCCCTTGGTGATGGTGCTGGTGCACTTTGTTTGCGTCGCTCCTTTGCAGGATTATTCTCCAGACGTTGTCCTTCTATTAAGCCTATCTGAGGCACGTTAAAATAGTGTCGTGCTGCAGCTTTGCTTTTCTCTTCAGATTTTAGTTATTTTACCAGTTCGAGCTTGAAACCCTTAACTGTAAATGAACCCTTCTTTGGTATGGTTGGAGTCTTGTTCTTCAGTGTTGAGGTTGAGTGTTGCCGTAGTTAATCCTCCTCTCCTTTCCTGCATTGGGGTTTCTTCTTTGCGTTGATGGTTATCTCAGTGTTGTTGGTTGACGCGTCTCCATACAGAGTGCAGGTAAGAAAAAATACTACATTTATTCTCTATTTACCGTTTGTTTTAGTTATAAGAGTATTATCCAGTTTGCATATTTTAATGTTGTGACTCTTTCATTGTACACAGGTCTCGGCCCTTCCTTCTGCGAGGTTTCAAGCACATTGTGTGAGCAGCAGTCATCAGTCCCCGGTAAGCCTGGTTAAACCATGGCACTTTCTCTTTGTGGGGTTCCTTCGGGACTTCCAAGGGTTGGCACACTGTGGCTTGTAACCCTTGTGACTTCAGTTCGCTCAGTTAACTTGTTTGTTACCTATGTAGTTGAAACTGCCCTGCGCTATGCGAGGGTGTTTCCGGCTTCGAACGAGATTGTATAAATTAGTTTCTTTTTGTGGTTAAGTACTGTGTAATACTTAAGGCTATGAGCCTCTCTTGGAAAAGGGGTTTGTAACCCTCGATTCCTACTTCTGCTGTAAACGTATATTTTACAGGGTTTTCACCCTGAGTTTAAATGTATAAGTATTAATACTGTTTTCCTTTTCTGTATTTATTTGTTTACTTATAGTACTGAAATTTTGAATGCATAATCATGATAAATTTATGTTAAAATTATATTACGGCTGTGTGTAAAGTACTGTCTTAGCTCCACAGTGGTTGATTTACTTGTATAAATTGGATTTATGGGGTTAAACCCTACTTGACAGCAAGAGGAATACGTACAGCCTCTTCTTCTAATATCTTTGATAAATTGGTAAAACTCTTTTGTAACTGTGAGTTTATTAATTAAGTATTACAATAGTTGTTAAGCTCGATAGTCGAGCGTTCTACCATTCGGTTAATCATTTACTGTTCGATTATGCACTTGATTTTTTTTATTTTTTATTTTTTTATTTTTGTTAATAATATTGTTAGGGTTTCTATACTTGGTTTATATATTGACTTGCATATTAATAAGAAATCATAATTGTTGAAATACAGTTTCTATCCTTTAATTGGATAAAGTTTTTATGTTTCCTTTTTAACAAAGGGCTTAAGTACTATCTATTTATCTTGTACTGTCAGTTTATTTTGTAGCACTGTCTGTTTACTTGGTAGCACTGTTAGTAAAATTAGTTCAAGTTATAATTAAAACAATAAGGACATCACCTTAAATTCATTAATAATATTTCTATAATAAATAAAATAAAAATAAAAATAAATATTATTATTATAAATTAACGATATTATCTTTCTTGAGAGTATTATAATCTCTATATATTTATCCTTAGTTTATTTTATAAGCACATAAAAAGATAATATCCTGTTGTTTATTTCCTGTGTTGTTTATGCAAATACTTATAAAGTTTTGTTAATATTTAGTTTTTCTTATTGTTTATACTATTTAGATATATACAAAAGAAATTAATTAACTCTATCTAGAGTCTATCTCATAAACATATAAAGTAACATTCACTTACACTTTAAGAATGATAGATTAATCAGCTCTGGAAAATGTTCGAAATTAGTATAATAAGAGGAAAGGAAATAATGAAAGTGATTACATCACTAATCATACATAAAATCTAATACAACTTGCTTTGATTATAGAATTAAATCAACATTTAATTACTTCTACTTTCAATAATGTTACTTAGACAAAACCAGTTAAACTATTTTAAACTAGAAGAACGAAGCTGTAAGGTTGAAATAGCAGATAAATCTAGTCTAACCCTACTCCGGTTCGACAATTAAACTCTTCCATTTGTTTAAATAAATAAAATAAATAAACTACTGAAAGGAAATACTGTATAAAGAAATTGTTTTATCTTAAACCTATACTGCTGTTAATAAAATGTCTCTTCGGATAAAGGAATAAGAAATAATCTACTATTCTTCAATCTCATCATACCATCTTATTTATAATTTTACCCCTGTGCTGGAGTACGGTCTGGCAAACCCAGATGTGGAAAAACACAGTGGGTCTTTATTTTTCATCAAAGGATTGTATTACTGATAAACTAAAGAATTTACATCACTAAACCAGCTAAATATTCTATCATCACCTACAAACATATCATTTAACCATTCACAGTTATTAAAACAAAGACAGTTAAGTGACAGAACCTGCTTGAACTTTGGACAACAACATCAATGGGAGGCCCTTCCTCCCTACCAACTCCTGGAGAGCGCTCAAACAGTGACTCCTTAGGACCCCCGAGCTTGCTCTGGTGTCTCTGGCTGGAACTAGGTGCAGCAGAAATCAAATACCAGTCTTCAACACTCAGTATCAAATCTGAACTTATCAGTAAGTTCTCCCAGCTAACAAGCTGTAATAAACCAAGTTGCTGCAGCAATCCTCTCAGAACAACTTCCTTACTGCATTCCACCTGAATGTTTCTTCTCTGGAAAATATCTGAGCAGCCTCAGCTCTATTCATTGGGTACTTTTAAAAGATTTCCTAGGTCTTTTTGGGTTAGTTTTCATTTAATGAGACACCTGCTCTGATCCCACTTTCTTGGGGGATCATGACCCCAAATATAGGGAAGTTTCCACCTACAACTTAGGAAGCGTTTGAGGATGCTGCCACTTTTCTTTTTCCCTCCACATAGTTCCATCCACCAGTTTGACCAGTAACCTCTTTTTAACAACTCTCCCATGCTGTTGTATCCACAATTTATTTATTAATAATAAAATATTTTGAATTACATTCCACTTCTGTTGACTCTGTTGAGTCATCAGTTTCTACTTAGCATTAAATTTAACATAATGTCTCAGGAATATAATTAAAACAATTAACATTATTTTACAAAATTGGGGTATGTGACATACACTTTAGCAAAATGGCATTGCTGAAAGGAAAAACATAACATTGGTGGAATGTGCTCACAGCATGCTCCAAGTTAAAAACATCTCTGATGGATTTTGGGCTGAAGCAATTAACACTGCTATGTACCTAAAGAATAGGATTCCAACAAAGAAACTAGAACTTCAAACCCCATTTGAAGTCTTTTAGGTCTATAAACCTGAAATTAGTCATTTAAGAATATTTGGTTCTAGGGATTTTGCACACATACCTAAAGATGAAAGAAGGAAATTGGATGCAAAATCCATAGAATGTATCTTTGTTGGCTTCTCTAATGATCATAAAGCATACAAACTGTTTCATCCTAGTTCACACAAATTGATTTCTAGTAGAGATGTTGTATTTCATTAAAATACATATATGTGTAACATGATGAGTAATGCTAATGAATAACTGATCACAAATGAGCAAGTCAGAATAGATAAAATTCTTCAAAAAGTGTAAGATCAGCAGTATGTGCAAGAACAACAGCAAGGTCAGGAACATGAATCAAGCATGAGTAATACTGCCCTAGATGATGAAATAGCAGAAGACAAAAGAATCATGGATGGACCTCCAACGGGGATTGTAGTACCTAGAAGGTCATCTCATCAAACTCATACTCCAGTAAAGTTTACAGATTATTCCTTGATGACTAGTATAATGAATGTCATAGATCCATTAAATTATGAACAAGCCAAAGATAAGGAAGAATGGGTAACTGCAATGAATGAAGAATATAATTCTGTTATGAGAAACAAAACTTGGGATTTAGTAGAATTACCCAAAGATAAAGTACCCATAGGATCAAAATGGCTATTTAAATCTAAACTTAAAACATATGGTAGTATTGACAAGTTCAAGGCAAGATTAGTTGCAAAAGGTTATTCTCAGCAAGAAGGGATTGACTTTGAAGAGACATATGCTCCTGTAGCTAAGTTAAACACTGTCATATTGTTAGTTGCATTAGCTACTAAACATAAATGGAGAATACACGCATTAGATGTCAAATATTCTTTTTGAAATGGAGATTTAAAAGAGGAAGTATACCTAGTGCAGCCTTAAGGTTTTGTTCATAAAGGACATGAGCAACTTGTGTGCAGGTTAAAGAAAGTGATCTATGGAATGAAACAGGATCCTAGATCATGGTATATCGAGATCGACACCTTCTTCAAACAATAAGGATTTCTCAAAAGTAAAAATGATTCAAGCTTATATATTAAATCAAATAAACAGGGAAATGTTTGCTTGATTTCCCTATATGTGGATGATCTTATCATTACAGGTGGAGCATATCAATTAGTTGCAGATATTAAAAGTAATTTGTCACAGGAATTTGAAATGAAAGACCTTGGTGACTTACATTATTTTTTAGGCATTTCTTTTTGGAGAGAATCTGGTAAAACATTCATCACTCAAAGCAAACATGCAAGGGAAATACTTAACATGTTTCAAATGAGTGAATGCAAATCTGTATCCAGTACTTTGGATCAAAATGTCTAATTATACAACAATGATGGATCTAAAGAAGCTAATGGTACTTTGTATCATCAACTAATGGGTATTCTAAACTACCTCACTACTACAAGGACAGACCTATCATATTATGTTAGCATCCTTAGTCAGTTCTTAGCTAATCCATGTGAAACACATTGGAAAGCTGCAAAGTAGGTCCTAAGATATTTAAAAGGAACTATTGATTATGGTCTTTTATATACTGATGTGTCTGATGTTCAGTTTGTAGGTTACTCTGACTCTGACTGGGCAAGAAATACTGATGACAGAAAATCCACTTATGGATATGCTTTTAACATTGGTTGAGGAGTCATATCATGGATCTGTAAGAAACAGCCAACTATTTATTTTTCATCCACAGAAGATGAATACAAAGCGTTAACCAATGCCACATGTGAATCCATTTGGTTGAGGCCATTCTTCAAGAGGTTGGAACACAACAAAAACAAGCTACCAGAATCTAGTGTGACAATCAAAGCTCAATTAAGCTCGCACACAATCCAATCTATCATGCTAGATCTAAACATATTGTGTTGCAACATCATTTTGTCAGTGAAAAGATTGAGTCTCAAGAAATTGAACTCATCTAATGTAACATAAGTGAAAATTTTGTTGATATGTTTACTAAGCCCGTTAGAAGGATCCATTTTGAGGATCTTAGGAAGAAATTATGTTTTATCAAAAATCCATTTCTGCATTAAGGGAGGTTGTTAGATTTAATGTAGAAATATCTTCTATCTTTCTATTTCTAGGGTTGTTGTTCAAACGTCTCCTATGCTGGTGGATCTGATCAACATTTATTGGATCTATATTAGGTTATCAATTTTCTATATATGTAACATTTATTTCATTAATTCAATGAATTGATTGCTTCTCCTCCTATGTGTGAGCGAGCCTTTGTGATTTCCTCCTTGGTTTCTATGATTAAGGGGCTTTTTAAATAAGTCATGTCAAGTTTGTAATGGTGATGTTGCATATATATAAATTAAAAAAAAATATCTAAAAAACTATAAAACCAAATACAAAATTAGCTACATTGTATATAAATATATTGTTAGATTTTTAACATTAAGGTAGCATAACATTAGGATCTTTAACTGAGAGAACAACAAGCACAACAATCAAACACAAGAGACAATGAACATAGTGTTTTTCCTTGGGGAAACCATAAATGGAACAAACCCCGCAACTTCCTCAGAGATAGAATCAACACCAAAGTAAAAACCAAAGCACTAAGTAATCTCCCGATAGCAGTAACCTTCTTTCTATCTAGCCCCAGTGTCTTCTCCTTCCTCAACTATGCGCTACACTTGAGTGTGTGTGAGATGTGTCCTAAATAGAGAGTCTCACTCTCTATTTATACTAATCCTAACATGACTAAAACACTACTAGGGCCGACCTCTCTAGGAGAGTCTAATAACCCTAGTGCTCCGAAACTGCGGGGAATTTAACCCTTAGACAATCTGAGGGTTACCCACAATGAATTGACATGACTTCTTTACAATATAGATCCTATCTATAGGAGCATTGGGGCATGTCATGACACAAGTACATCCCAGAATAAACAATGGGTTACAATAGATAAGAAATACAAGTGAATACATTCCAAAGTTACAATTACATCAACACTCCCTCTTAACTAGGAAGGTATTCTCTTGACACAATTTTCATCACCGGTATTCTTCTCAGGATCATCTTGTCATATGTATCTTCAAGTCATCGTCCTCTTCAATTCATATTCATCTTCGGATCTGGATCATCACTCAACCTAGATCGTCACTGGTCATCATCACTAGATCTAGATCATCACTTGATTTGTATCATCGCTGGACATCATCACTGGATCTGGATCATCACTAGATATGTATCATCACTGGATCTAGATCATCACTCGATCTAGATCATCACTGCTGGATCATCATCACTGGATCATCGCGGGTGCTATTTCATGATTCTTCTTGTCATAGGAAGTTCTACAGAGCCAGCCCTTTTTCAAGATGGTTGTAGGCCTAGCCTCCATGTAGGTCTTTCTTCAGTGCTTATATCTGACACCAAGTTAGAATGGCATGTCCAACACTTACATCTAACCTACTCGTCAGAAAGGCAGGCCCAACACTCACATCTAATCATGTAGGAACCAATCCTATAATCACATCAGAAAGGCCCAGCACTCACATTTAGCCATGCGGGAACACATCCTGCAACCATGATAAAAAGGCTCTGCTTTTTCACCCATGTGGGAACACATCCTGCAACCATGATGAAAGAGTTATGCACTTACATCCACCCATGTAGGAACACATCCTGCAACCATGATGGAAGGGATATGCACTTACATCCACCCATGCGAGAACACATCCTACAACCATGATGGAAGGTCTCTGCAATTACATTCACCCATGTGGGAACACATCCTGCAACCATGATGAAAAGGCTCTCAACCCCAGGTTGAGGGTTCCTGGTACCTCATTAGGTAGCTCCATTCCAAGAATGGAAACAACCCTTATAACTGGTCAAGTGGGAACACATCCATCAATCACATCAGAATGGCCATGCGCTCACATCTGATCATGTAGGAACACATCCTACAGTCATACTAGAATGGACCTCAGTCCTAGACCAAGTATTCCTGGTACCCCACCAAGCATCTCCATTCCAAGAATGGCAATAGCCCTTATATCTAATCATGTAGGAACCAATCTTACATTCATATCAGAATGTATCAGCACTCATATCTGACATGGAAGGAACTAATCCTCTCACCATGATAGAATGGCTCAGTCGTTACATTTGACCTACTCGTCAAAATGGCATATGGATTCATCACTCATATCTGACATGGAAGGAACCAATCCTCTCACCATGACAGAATTGCTCAGCCCTTACATCTGACCATGGAAGGAACCAATCCTCTCACCATGTCAGAATGGCTATGGGTCTCATCATTTTCCCTTGGAGGAAACCTTGATCTGGAGAACACCAAGCTTCTCCCTGAAGTACTCAAACTTCACCCTAGCCAATGGCTTCATCAACACATCAGCTATTTGTTCCTCTGTCACAACATACTGGAGCTTTACTGCTCCCCTCTGCACCATATCCCTGATATAGTGATACTTGATCTCGATATGCTTCGACTTGTCATGGAACACTAGATTCTCTGACAACTTCATGTAACTTTGGTTGTCACAATGTATACAAGTAGCATCCAACTGGAGATCAAATAAACTAGACAGTAGATTTCGCAGCCATACTTCCTCACAACTAGCTGAACAAGCTGCGACATACTCTGCTTCAGTTGTACTAAGTGCCACACAGGATTGCTTTTTGCTAAACCAAGAGATCACACCAGATCCCATACTGAAGCAACACCCTGAAGTGTTCTTCCTATCAATGGCACTGCCTACCCAATCTGAATCAACATAACTCTCCAGATTAATCTTCTGATTCGACTCATACTTGAGCCTATAATCAACTGTACCCCTTATGTACCTCAGAATATGGTTTGTAGTAATCAAATGAACATGTATTGGATCTGCGAGGAACTGGCTCAAGGTGTTCACAGCAAAGCAAATATCTGGTCTCGTGTTCATCAGGTACATCAAGGACCAAATCATTTGACTATACATCGTAGCATCAACCGTCTCTGATGAAGCATCACTCAGTAGATTTAGGTTCAATGCCATAGGTGTGGCCATAGCCTTACAGTCCATCATCCCAAACCTCTTCAGGATCTCTATTGTATATTTCACTTGTCCCAGGGAAATCCCATCTGCATTATGCCACACCTCCATGCCTAGAAAATAATGCATCATACCCAAGTCCTTCATTTCAAACTCGGCAGCAAGCTTCCTCTTCGTATCAGCAATCAACCCATCCATATATGTTTTAAACAGATCATCTACATACATTAGGAGCATCACTAGGTTTCCATCTTCAACCTTGTAGTAAAGGTTGGAATCTGCTTTACTCTTAGTAAATCCTACACTGGATAGAAAACTATCAATTATGTCGTACCAAGTCCTGGGTTCCTATTTCAAACCATACAAGGCTTTCTTCAATCTGCATACATGACACTCTCTGTCATGTGTCTCAAAACCTAGTGGTTGCTCCACATACACTTCCTCTTCCACTACACTATTCAAGAAAGCAGTCTTGACATCCATTTGGTGTATCTTCCATTTCATCATTGCATCCAGAGCAAGTACCGATTGAATGGAAGTGTATTTGGCTACAGGTGCAAAGGTTTCTTGATAGTCTATTCCTTCTTTCTGGGAGAAACCATGAACAACAAATCTTGCCTTATATTTCTCTATGCTACCATCTACAGCATGATTGATCTTGTAGATCCATTTGGAAGTTACAACTGACTTCCCTTCTAGTCTTGGGACAACATCCCAAACATCATTCTTCATGATCGACTGATATTCTTCGATCATAGCATCCTTCCATTCTATCCGTTCTGCCACTTCTTCATAATTGGAATGTTATTTATCAATGAAATCACATATTACTGCTACATACCTAGAGCAGGATCTGGTCCTCTTTCTTTCTCTGTGATTCTCTTCTGGAGCACCATATCTTTCCGCACCTTGGATAACTTCTCATACCCAAGCATGTTTCCTCTTGTGAGGATTCTTTTCCTGATGTGGATCTACAGGTCTTTGTGGTTCTTCAAATTCTCGATCTTCTTCTTGAGCTTCTTCATTCATGGTTGTATCATGAATCCTAGGTGCTTCTGCTTCTTCAAGTTCTTCAGTAGGTTTCTTTATGGATTTGTTGTAAGCTGTGTCTTCATCAAATGTCACATCCCTACTGATATCAATCTTCTTGAATCCTGGGAAGTATATTATGTAAGCCTTTGAGTTTTCAGAATATCCCACAAATATACCTTTCTTACCTAGAGGATCTAATTTAGTTCTCTTCTCTTTTGGAATGTGTATGTAGACTGGATAGCCAAATATTCTGAGATGGCTGACTTCTGGTCTCTTTCCAGAGTCTTGTTCTCGAGTACTCTATGTGGAGTACAGTTCTATACATACACCGTTGTTCTGGCAGCTTCCACCCAAAGATGCATAGGAAGATCTTGATCATGAAGCATTGCTCTTGCAGCTTCCACGATAGCTCTATTCTTCCTTTCTGCAACCCCATTCTGTTGTGGATTGTAAGGAGTGGACAAATCCTTCTTAATCCCTAAGTCTTTGCATAGCTCTTTGAATTCATTTTAAGTGAATTCTCCACCATTGTCTGATTGAAAGATCTTGATCTTATTTTTAGTTTGATTCTTGATCAAAGCTTTGAATTCCTTGAACTTGCTGAATACTTCGTCTTTATTCTTCATGAAGTAAACCCATGTCTTCCTAGAAAATTCATCAATAAAAGAAACATAATATGCATACCCGCTTAGTGATCTTGATGACATAGGACCACATACATAGGAGTGGATGATTTCCAAGATTCCTTTTTCTTTGCTTTCGCTGCTTGGAAATTCCTTCTTTGTATTCTTCCCTTTTTCACATCCTTTGCAGACCCCATCATGTTTTACTTGGATTTCTGGAAGACCTTCAACAACTTTGCTTGCAATTGGTAGCACTCTGTAATGCACATGTGCAAGTATTCTATGCCAAAGTTCATTTGGATTTACTTTGTCATGGACCAATGCTTGTTCTGGATGGCCCTTTAATTTGTACAAACCTCCTTCTTGTTCTCAAATCACTACTGCATCATCAATGGTCTTTCCTTTTGGCCACATGATCACTTGACCATCTATGAATGCAACGCTTATTCCTTTTGCATCTAATGCAGATATGGAGAGAAGGTTCTTCTTAAGTCCTGGCACAAACAATACTTCCTTCATTGTCATAGACTTTCCAAAGTCTAGTTTATAAGAGGATTCCCCACTACCTTTTATTGGATACTGGTAGTCATCTCCTAGCTTCACCTTGTGAGGTGATTCATGTTCTAATAGTTTCAAAGGATTCCTTGAATCCTATCATATTCTTGGAAGCCCCATTGCCTATAATCCAATCAGTGCTTCCATGAGTAATGTTTCCTGTAAGAGCGGAAATCAAAACATATTCATCTTCACTGGAAGAATCTTCACTTTCATATCTGGTTTTCTTCTTGGAAGGTTCATCATCCTCTGCAGCATGAGCATGGTGTCTTCTCTTGTTTCCCTTGTTCGTATGAGAGTTAATCTTGTTTCTAGGATAGTCTTTTGCAAAGTGTCCTCTTTCATAACATGTATAACATCTCAATCTAGATAGGTCCTTTTTAATGTTATCTTTATGGTGAAATTTCTTACCTTTTGAGTGATGAGAGTTTCTTCTGCCTTTCTTGGAGTGAACTGTGAGGGCTTGATCTTCACTTCCCATCTTCTATTCTTGCGCTCCTATCCCAGCTTCTTCTTGAGAGCATTCTTCCCATAGTCTGATGAACTTGACTAACTTCTTTCTGGCACAGATTCCTTGGATGAATGAATCTCATGACCTAAGGAGGCCATTCAGTGTTGTCATCACAATTTCTGCATCGTCCACTTCTTCATCTACAAATTCTAGTTGTTCTTTGATCTGAGAGACCCTTGTGAGGTAAGACTGGATGGTCTTAGCATTCTGGATCTTTACATTCTTCAACTGATTCCTTAGAGTCATCTTTCAATTGATGTTCTTCCCTTCAAATAGTTTGGTTAGGGCATCAAACATAGCTTTGGGTGTCTTGAGAGAGTACACCTGTGGGATGAGGTGATCCTTGATAGCATCAACAATGATTCTCTTTGCCATAACCAAATTCTTCTTATGTAAGTCATTTGCCTCATCTCCCTCTAGAACTGGAACCTCCTCACTGATATAGGAGTCCAACTCATTTTTTTCCACGACCAGGGAGATCCTATACTTCCAAGCTCGAAAGTTATCATCTCCCTCAAGATTTTCATCAAGCTTGCTATGATGAGACATATTAACTGAGAACCTCAAATGGAAATACAAATGATTTAGATCTTACCAGGTCAAGATGTTGGATCTGGATTTGGAGCTGAAATACTGCAGAGCTGGTTCACGAGCAAATTAGGGTTTTGGTTTTTCGGAGTTATGTCCAACCAATTGCTTTGAATTTTATCCCTAAACTAGATTTTAGGGAGGAGATCAATCTAGGCCTAGGATCACTGAAAAATTCCTCTTCTGTGAAAAGTCCTAATTTTCGGCAGTAGTGTCGAGTCAAAAACTGAAAAACCTCAGAATTGGATTCTGCTTCGATAGAAAGATGCGCCCTAGGGAGGAGAGTTATTCCAACTGTCTTATGCTAAAAATCTGTGAAGAGACATCCACAAAGTAGGAATCCCTAGTTCTTGCAGTTGCACAGTGCATTCTTCTATGGTTAGCTCTAATACCATGTTAGATTTTCAACATTAAGCTAGCATAACATTAGGATCTTTAACTGAGAGAACAACAAGAACAACAATCAAACACAAGAGACAATGAACACAATGTTTTTCCTCAGGGAAACCATAAATGGAGAAAACCCGCAACTTCCTCAGAGATAGAATCAACACCAAAGTAAAACCCAAAACAGTAAGTGGTCTCTCGATAGCAGTAACCTTCTTTCTATCTAGCCCCAGTGTCTTCTCCTTCCTCAACTATGCGCTACACTTGAGTGTGTGTGATATGTGTCCTAAATAGAGAGTCCAGCTCTCTATTTATACTAATACCAACATGACTAAAATCCTACTAGGGCCGACCTCTCTAGGAGAGTCCAATAACCCTAGTGCCCCGGAATTGCGGGGACTTTAACCCTTAGACAATAGGATGGTTACCCACAATGACTTGACATGACTTGTTTACAATATAGATCCTCCCGATAGGAGCATCGGGGCATGACATGACACAAGTATATTCTAGAATAAACATCAGGTTACAATAGATAATAAATACAAGTGAATACATTCCGAAGTTACAATTACATCAACATATATATCATATATCAATTTTCAAATTCAAATTTGGTTGAAATATTGATCGATATTAAATAAATATTTTCATTTCCTCGAAGATATTATATAATGTGACATTTGGCCCAAATTAGATTTAAAATATTTATTCAAATTAGATAAATTAAAACCATAAACATTAGATCGCACACAAGCTCCACTTTTTTACTCTAAAAAGGAGTTTGCATTCGAGAGATTTGATCCTTCTAGGAGCTTGGTAGATCCTCTTTTAAGATAAATCTATGCTGGTAAATAGTTAAGAGACAACTAAATCTACAACAAAGCCATATATTCAAAACGAAATCCACAAATTAAGACTATATATATATATATATATAATGCAACTTTTTCCTAGTTATATTATGTATGATTAAGTTCATATATTATGTATTGTTAAGTTAATAATAAAAAAATGATTTAGATATTAGTTTTATAATAATTGCAAGTTAATTTATAAATAGCTAAATTGCAACCATTTTACTTCACAAGCATAGATCCATGTTAACTCTTGTTCTATCTAGGACTCTAAAATAGAATTGCACGTCAAGGGATTTGATAATGATTTAAGATAGAGCTAGAGTTAATGAATTCCATCTATATTGGTTTAGATAGAGACAGACATTGTTTATTACATAATGAGAAATAATTTTCATGATATTAGGTCCTTTCAATTAGTGCATGTGGATATGGATTCCAAAATAAATAGTAACAAAATTTAAATAACAATATGATATGTTACAGTTATTAATTTACATTTTATAAGAAACAAATTGAAGATAAAATTGTCCTTGCAATTTCTCAGAACATGATATTTACAATTTCAGAAATGAAGGGAATATCCTATTACTAGGAGACTTTAATGCTAGAACAACAACTAGCTATGTTATTATCTTAACCATTTATTTGAACCTTAGTGCTATATGGTCACATGAGAAGCATGATTTAGCTTTAACTTTGTGCCAAGTAATCAACTTCTCCTCTTCTCACACTTCTCATGATGCAATAATTTGCAATGGTTTAACAAAGTGGTTGAAATCAAACACAATGACTTTTAGCTTTTACTTTGTATAAAGCAATCAACTTACCCACTTATTTTAATAAAATTGCAAATTCCCTTCATGAATAATTAATTGGTACATTGTAAGGTTCATCATGCATAACATATGTGCCATACCTTTCATCTTTGACATTAAATGATGCTTAACCGACTCTGGAGTAAACTTGCCATCTAGCTGAATGTATGATCACTTAGTTAGAATGCTAACTTAAATGTCACGGTGCTTTAACTCAAGTGTCGTCATCCAAACACTTTATTAACTGAAGTGTCGTCTTTTAGTTTGACTAAAGTATAAATAATGTAGTTAACTAGTTCTTTATTATTAAGGGTGTGTGAAAGCTAATGAGGGTCTGTTTTGACAGGTTAGATACAATAGAAATCTGAAAAAACAAGCATCCATCAACATACATGGATATTTGAGATACTTGCACAATAAATATTGTGATGAGTAAAATAAGAAAAATGTAGAAATTGAATGACGTTTCGAAATATATTATTTTTTCTATTGAAAATGTTCTTAACTATCTAAAGTTAGATATTTTTTAACATGAACTTTTTTATTGTGGGGACAAATTATAAGGTATATGTTTTTTTGGGTGCAACCTTTGAGTCCCTAAATGATGGAATAAACTTATGAAAAGTTGTAGACATATATAGAACATATAGCACTAGTACACGACTATTTTTCCAAAAATAAAAATAATATTTATTTTATTTTATTTTTAATTATCTAAGTGATCAAACCTCGAAAATAGTTTGTCAATTGTGGGTGCATCATTTGAATGTCTTAATGGAATTATTTGGAAACGTTTTTTTTTATATCATGTAGAGGTCAGTGTTTCTTAGTCCACCATACAATTTTTTTTCAAAATGGTTGAGAAATGGAAGAGTTATGCATAAAACACTAACAATGTTTTTTTTAGTCGAGTGATGACACAAGATAAATAAGAAAAAATAGAAAAAATATATCTTCTTGTTAAAAGTTACATATTTGGAATCTACAAAAAAAACATATATGTTTCTAAAATTTCATAAAAAATGGTGTGCATCATACTCCAACCAACGACTAAACACAAGCATATTGAAAATTTGGATGTAATGCTCAATTAGCCATGGTTTATCGTTCTCTAAGGAATATGCATGATAAGAATGCCACTGCAGCATGAGTTGAGGCTTAGCGATAATGGCACTAAACATGCTCGTGTTTTGATTAAATTTAAATTTTTCTTCCTGACAAAGATAAACGTGGGAATTATATATCAATGCAAAAATCGCATGCACTATTGTACGACTATAACGCGTGTGTGCTGTGGAAGCCCATAACTTTACATTTGATCACTTTTCCAATTATAACAATATTATAATTATTTTATGTCCCCCCCAACCCCCCTCTTCCCATAACTCTTACTAACGCCCTCTCCTCTCTCTCCCTAACACACTGCCACCCCATTCATTCTCTCTCTCTCTCTCTCTCACACACACACACATTGTAATGGCCCTTAAATACGAAAAAACCGTATATTAATAAAATCATTAAGATCTAAGGTTCATCTAAATTTATCTTCAGCATTGTATAAACTTATTAGGAAATACCTTTGTTTTTCTTGATTTGGATTTCCTTCATAGATTAATACATGGTGACCTATTTTCTTACAATGATATTTATATCGTTTATTTATATAATTTTTTTTTCTTCTGACTACTTGCTTCATACTAGTTTATAATGGATATTTAACATGTAAACTAGTCTTGTTTAAGCTAAAAATTCATGGCTAAAATATGTCTGCTTCTAAAGGGAAAAGAGTGGTTGGATTTAATAAAGACTCAACAAAAATGTATGAAGGTATCTTATGAACTTGGAATTACTTAATTCATTATGAACTAATACATGACGAATTCGTTGTTTACAGGTGTTAGGTACTAGCCCTATGCCGAGTGTAAGGATTTAAAAGAAGTCAATTGATAAAGGAACTAAGTGTTTAAACTTGAAACCTAAGGTGATGTATTCCTTGAGGAAACATACTTGTAAAAATGAGAAAACCAAACTATAGGGATGTGTAAATGTTTAAATATTAGTGAGAGTGGTTGAAGCCTTTAATGAAGGACATGTGGAGGCCTCATGGTCACCTCCCACACTGGCTCAAGCATATATGTGATTTACTATGGTTTTCGAAACCCTCTTTGCATGCGGATTTGGATGAGGGGAGAGTTCTGCATGTTTGCTGGTTCAATTGGAAAGGGTGTGGACCGTAGGATTTCAAGTCTCCATTGCTGCTCAGGTATAAGCCTCCTCCATGTTGATTTTAAATCTATTTTCTTTATTTCTATTAAGCATTTCCTAATATATTACTGGTTTCATGGTAGGTTGGTACTACGTTTGAACAGGGTTGCGATTGTGGAGGGGGAAGGCCCTCAAGCAAAACTTGGTAAGCCCCAAGTTTATGTTTCATTTATGTATGGTTGTTCCTTTTGCATTTCGAAGGGATTTGGGGAATATTTTTTTGTGGTTTTCATGGCTTTTCAAATGGAACTATGCTCAGGAAATTTCGTAGGGGTTTTTGGGTTTTTGGGTTTTTGAGTAATTTGTAATTTTAATTTTGATTTTGGGTGAAATACTACCAAACCTAACTAAACCTCTTTCTGGAAATACAAAGTGTATAATCGTTCTATTTTACGTTCTCTATATTGTTTTAATTTTGTTTATCTCGGCGATGATGAAGTAAATCATGGGATTTTAAAGGTTGAGTTTTGAAGTTTAGTGTATTCGATACACTCCCGTTGCTAATGCTGTCAAGATATAACGATTTGTGTTTTAAATTGGCTCTATGTTTTTTTAAATTATGAGTCGTGGTCGGGTCAAATTTATTGACAAAGAGTTTTTAATGGTGAGAATGTATTCTGTTATGGATGCTCTGCATTAGCGGTGCCATTTCTAGCATTGGTACTATGGGTAATTTTTGTTTGTAAATTATTTTGGTTGGAAAACCCTTTTACTTGTTTAGGATTCTCTATAGAAGTATGAGAAAAGCCCTAAATTTGTTTTATTATTTAATCATAAATGTCACGCTAATGAATTTATATGCCAATGCTAGAAGCATGGCCACTCCTTTCAAGGATGGCTAACAAACAACTTTATGGGATTCAAAACCCTGCGCGTGAGTGTTTTCACTTTACTCGGTTTAACGTTTGGTAGATGGGATATCATGATAAACTAGTTTAACTTATCTAGATGGTTATACATTTTGATTTATTTCTTTTTAAAAGTTTAAACAGGCTTTCAGCCAATGTTATCCGTAGTTTATGGAGCCATGCTTGTAAATTATGGAAACGTTAATAGAGGAGATCTAGGGCTCCAAGAGATTCAACCTGTCATGAATGACATAAGGTTCTATTTATGTTTATCATTGGCATGTAACTGCTTGTTTAAATGATAGTTTATTTATGGACTAAATTTGCAAACCCTGCATGGATGATCTATAAATAGTGTTAATTATGTGATCTAGATTTATAAAAACAAAGCTCCAACATGAGCTTGCTTTGTTGGAGCGATATCAGTGTGAAAACTAATATGTCCTATATATTAAATGGTTTAATAAATATTTTATTTAAAATATTTTGTTTCTAAGATCTAGGATTCCTATGTTTGAGGATTCTGTGTAGTTTTGATGATGTTCAAGATGTTTGGAAATAAATTATGAAAATATTTATAGAAGATAATCCTAGATTCTAACCTAAACCATAAAACATTTGTAAAATCTATTCTATCCCTACAAATATCTTTAAGTAAAACCTAGGGTACCATAACTAAATCATTATGTTAATGGATCCAGAGAAATAATTGTTTTATTTAAATTTATGAAGCAACTTTCAATACAAATCTTGATGACTATAAATCTCATCCTCTAAACATATTTAAGGGCATAAATAAAATATGATATAGAGTAAACATCTTACATGCAGTCGCGTGGCTTGTAATATCTCGATCACCCTACACAGTTCAACACAAAATTAATAGGATATACTCTATTCCTGACCTGTGGAGTGGTAATTAGATGACCTTAGAACTTCCACGTTCCTCCCAACCTTGAACCATAACCATCCCTAGTTCTTAATTGGATCCCCCCGAGCTGGCTCCAACATGCAAGAGAAAAATACAACACCTAAGGATGAGGTTGTTGGTAATTTGGTGTTAGGCTCTATATCCTATAAGTATTAGGTTTGGAAATTCTTCCTAAGCCCCTATAGAAACAATGATAGAATCCCATGCCCTCTCTTAACTCTTTATTTTATAGATATTATTTATAAAGGGAAGTCGGTTAACTTTAGTTACTTCAAGATTTTAATATTTTCTTGAAACTAACTCTTAGTTTGATTTATATGTAATATATATTAATTTTTGATAACTAGGAACTTTCTATTAGTTCCTACTTNTTATATATTTAGTTTATAAAATTATACACACACACACACACACACACACACACACACACACACACACACACACACACTTTTACTTAGTAACTTTTGTGATCTCTACTTTCTTTTCTCTCTCTCTCTCTCTCTCTCTCACACACACACACACATGCATATTACTCTGTAATATCTCGGATTTTGGACCTAACACTTATGGGAATGAGCCCCATTGATTATGATGTTAGCTTGATGTTTTATTTTTATATACTCGATCAAAGACCCCACTGTATATGAACATGATGATCCGTTGATATATTGGGCGTAAGCCAATTGCATATGATATTTGTGTGTGTGTGTGTGTGTGTGTGTGTGTGTGTGTGTGTGTGAGTGTGTGAGTGCTTGTGTTGGGCATGGAACCTGAAGCAAATGGTTGATGAGATGTTTTTTGTTGAGCGAGAAGCTCTGGATCACATGGGTAAATTGATGTTTTGTGTTGAGCAAGAAGATCTAGAGAACATGAGTACTTATATTTGTGTTGAGCGAGAATCTCTGGAACACATGAGTTCTGAGACATTTGTGTTGAGCATTAAGATATGGAACACATGAAAAGATAATTTTGAAGTGTTTGGCATAAGCCATGAATCCTTCCATGTTGATGTTGACCATAAGATCTGGAACATCATATCCTTGGCCATTGTATCCCTAGGTGTATCCTACAAGTACATCCTAGCATTAGTCTTGAGAGAGGAGCTCTGGAATTGCACTGAGTTTGTAACTTCCTATTTTTTAGTGTTGAGTATGGGATCTGGATAAGCGCTAGGAGTTGCTGAAAAGAATTAATTATGTCGAGTGAAAATGACTTGAGAAAAATATTGATCCCATTTGACTTATTTATAAGTGATTAAATAAAATTTTGAATTTCTATATCTCATCAAGTACTGAAGAACTACCATGTTATATGGGGGAATCCAACATGCAAGGATGTTTAGAGTTTCCTAGCCTAGTATACCTAACCACCTACTTGCTGAAATTAATGAAGAAAGTGTCATAACTTTAGGGATCATAATATATGATACCCAAAGACAAATGTTAACAAATAATATATTATTATATATTTTATACATGATATGTATAAATAGTAAGGATAGTAATAATATTAATAATGTAAGAAAGAAGGAAAATCTCCATCTATTATGATTATTACTAAAAGAAAATTAAATATTATAATACCTACAAAAGTCCAATTAGGAACTAATTAAAATGAACTAGTTAAAAGTTCCTAAGTTAAAATATTAGAAGTACCTAAATTAAATAAAAATGGTTAAATCAAGAAATCAAATGATTCTTTATTTAAGTGCCCCTTTGACTGAAAAATTTGTCTATAAAGTCCCAAGCCAAAGAGAGGCTTGGGGATCTCTTCCATCTTTTTGGAGTCATTATTCTACCTAATTATTCTCAAGAGACTTCTTGGAGAACAGATTCCTAAGAGGAAAACGGATAACTGATCCATACCTGATATACAAATTAGGGAAGCCTTACCTTGGGATCTCTAAGCTAATTTCATGTTGGAACCATCTCGGGGGGATCCATATTAAAACAAGAAACTGTTCCGGGTCATGGTTGGGAGGAACCTGGTAGTTCCCAAGTGATTTGGTCATCTATACAGAAGTCAGATCTTCCTATGAATTGTTAATGATGGGTAATTGAGTGTGTGGGTTTCAACCATTGGAATAGCTTCACCTTTCAGGTATGAGTTCCTTGACTTCCTATTTCATTATCTAGTATAATTTCTAGTTATAATATGCAATTGTTCATGTTATATTTGTAACCCTATGTTTACAATTTTTTTCCTGTAAAAATATTTAAGGTTTTACATTTTATTTTATAAACCCTATGTCTGTAAATTAATTCTTGTTTAACAAATATTTTGGGTTTATTTCTTCTATAATTAGTTTTGCATTTATTTACAACTTAAACTTTGTTTTTTTCTAAAACCTAGGAATTCTAACAATGCCTATATGTTTATTTACCTATGAACTCTACTCAAATTCCATATTTCCAATAGAACTATAATTAGGAATAAAAGACTAATTTAGGTTAAGTTATAAACAAAACCTAAATATAAAATACAGTTAACTAATATAGTAAACATAACCTAATAAATAAATCATTTAAATTTTATCAAGTATGAACAAAACAATATTCTAATGAAGCAATATTATAAAAACATTATTCTATACTTAAGAATAATCATCAAATCAAAGTATTAAAGCTAAAATAAAAACCATCAAAGACCTCTCATGGTCTGTACATATTTCTTCCAAGAACTAGGGTTAAACAATATCATTTTCCATTAAACAAATAATTCATAAGTCGAATCTACAGTCCAAGTATCGAGACCACTTAATGGCCCACGATTTATGCTTTACCAATACTCCACATTAAATCAAACCACATGTTTAATATACCAACTACATCCACAAAATCATATGCAGAAAAGAAACTATCACATAATAAGTCCATTGCATGTATAATAAATCAAACCCTTTAAATACTTACAAACTACATTATAAGAATCACATGGCATAACTAAATCCCCAATACATTAAATCAACCATAATACTATGTACAACATGCATTAAAAACATAAATATAATTACATAGAGGTCGCAGGATCGATTCCTGTAGGTGTTATGCGCAAATTGAATCCACACATCTATAAACCCTTACAATTGTAACAACCTAGGATCGATTCCTGTAGGGTCTATTTATTCACAAGTCACAGTAATGAATCCTGTAGGATTCGATATTTAGTTTCTACCTCACGCTGTAGCATTCCACTATCAAATCCATGCTTTATATATAAATACAAAGGTGGTAATATAAAACATCAAATCTTTGCACAAAGGTTGAAGGACCCAATAAAATTACTCACTGTAACTATGGCCCTCAGCCCTATTTTTTAACAAGTCCCTTAAACATTAATGCAACCTTGTCAATACTAGGAGAATAGTAATGAAAACCATCGAAGGGTTATACTTTGTCATGACTCTTACATCTTAAACATAAAGATTTATCCATAAACAAGTTTCATCCTTAAAAATGATAATGCAATTGTACAATACACAGTCATAGTGTCAATGGCGGGAATGCCATTTCCCTTCACGAAATGGCTCCAAAGGCCAACAACACAGTAACGATTTCATACACAGAATTTAAACACGATTTGTGATTCCTCACAGTGCAATGAAGAAGAATGCTAACCATGAAATTGACATAGTAAATGCAAATACTGTAGATAAATATAAACATAAACATTACCCAAAAGCAGTAAGGGGTTACATAGTCATTTAAACTAGGCCTTGTACCATTGCAAGCAATGGTGTTGCCTCCATTTCAATAAAATTAACTTATTATAATTCGCAAAGCCTGTCGTGAGTTACCTAGTCACATTTTCCACATAGAAATCCCATTGAAAAATACACATACATTAAAGTTTCATCCCGAAGGAAGTAAACCCCAACAAGGAATAACCCTAAGTCCTAACGCGTCCATGATTCTTACCCATTTAAATTTCAAATAGACCCCTCCCCAAAATGAAACCATTAGAAACCAAAGCCAAGCTTCCAAACCCACGACGAGTATTAACTCGGTCAAAAGAACTGAGCAATTTATGGAACACGTTAAACACTTGTTATAGCAGGATTACCCAAATGGGTATGGTTTTTCCCATAGAGATACCCATGAAACATGAATCACGACCATGATTTTTGTCATGGCCAACAACCTGCAACACAGAGCAAGGGCCACAATGTGAAGTATGCTTAGAAACCCAAACTGAACAGACAACAATGCTGCCAAACTAGAATGGATACGCACCTTCCATCATAGCTATCCTCGTAAGATCCACTCCATCACACAATGCAGAGGCAGAGCTCACGCTGCCTTGCTGCAAATGTTTCAAACCAAAGCATGACCCAAGCCCTAAGCTTGAGGCCCACGCATTTTGATCCACATTAATGTCGCCACCCTGTCCTCCATCAACCAAATTCAAAAACCACATTGTATATTTTATATCACCCCTTAAAAAACAGAGCCAAGTATTGTTCAGACACTACAACAAAAACTGTATTCAACGTCGAATCTAGCACCGGATTTTAGTGTAATTTTTTCCCCATTTTGGTGAACAATCTGGCACTAAACCTAGCACTATTGTACAATTTCATAAAATGCCATCTATTGCATCTTTTTTTCCATCCTTTTTAACATCCATTTTTGCATCTATTTTTTAGCCCAATTTTTTGCATCTTTTGTTACGCCCTTATTTTCATCCAATTTTGCATCTTGTATTGCATCTTTTTTGTGTCATTTGTTACATCCTTGTTTGCACCCAGTTTGATGCTCAATTTTGCATCGAATGTTGCGTCTTATTTTTCTCCTTTTGTTTCGTCGAGTCTTGCACCTAATTTTGCACCATGTTTTGCATCAAATTATGTGTCCAATTTTGCATCTAGCATTGCATCTACATTTGCATCCAAATTCGGGCTTAATATTGCGTCTAGTTTTGCATCCAATTTTACTTATAATGTTGCATCCCTTTTTTCATATAATTTTGCATCTTGTTTTACGTATTTTTATGTATCTATGTTTGTGCCTAATGTTTCATCTTGTTTTACATCATATTTTTCATCTAGGTTTGTACCTAGTGTTGCATCTTGGTTGATGTCTTTTTTGCATCTATGTTTGAGCCCAGTGTTGCACCTAGTGTTGTGCCTAGTGTTGTTCCTAGTTTTGTGCCCATGTTTGTATCTAATATTGCATCCAGTTTTGTGTACAATGTTGCATCTCATATTGCATTCAATATTACGTATAGTTTTACATCCAATGGTTCATCCCATCTTGCATCCAATATTGTGTCTCATTTTAAGTTTTTGTTTGCATCAAGTGTTTTTTCCAGTTTTTCTCCTGGTGTTACGCCTATTTTTATGTCCATTGATACACCATATTTTGTGCTCAATTTAATGTCCAATTTTACGTCTAGTTAGGAGTTCACTTTTGCATCTATTGTTGCGTCTAGTTTTGGACCTAGTATTGCATCTAGTTTTGAGTCATTAATTGTGTCTAGTGTTGAGTTGCCTTTTGCATCCAATTTTTCTTTTACTGTGACATCCATTTTTGTGTCCACATTTGTGTTTGACATAACATCCACTTTTTCATCCACTTGTGTGTTTGGTGTGACGTCCACTTTTACATCTTGTTTTGCATTTAGTGTTGCATCTAATATTGCATCCATCTTACAGTACTACATTTTTTACCTTTATAAATACACTGCAATATCATTAGGTCATGGAGGAATCAAACCACCAACCTCCTGTTTGTAAGACAAGCGCTCTTCCTTTGAGCTAAAACACTTTAAGAATCGGGAAGAGGAGCAATATTAACACAGATTTCATCATTTCAATTCTAATAAAAGACAATAAGATCCAAATATAGTCATGCTTAAAATCCAATTTATTTTTCCAAACACATTAATAAGCACAAAAATCTACCGTGATCAGGAAACAAAATATCCTAAACAATTACACAATCTGTTAAAGTGGTTTGTAAAAGGGTCTTATAGAACAAGATAATGTATTGATGCATACCTAATAACCTAAACTTGAGAAGGACAGAGAATAAGGACAGAGAATAAGGATGTGTTTAAGAAATAGTTGTAGAATCCAATTGAGGATTGTGTGTTGCTACATAAAGGTTTCTATTCGTTGATTATGTGATTTTGTTCAAAAATGGGATGGAAAGAGAAGCACTCATGAATGGTTATTAAAAGAAGATGCCTATCTCAATATTCTTTAAGCCTCCCCTGAAGTCTAGTTGTTGTTTCAATTTTCATCATGCTAGGAATAGGCTGTTCAGTTTTGGTCAGACCTCTAGATTTACATGGACAACAGTAAAACCCTAATTGTGATGAAGGAAATAATTTCATCTACATAGGTGAAATTTTGATTATATTAAAAACAAATCTTGGTGAATGAAATAAATTGAACACAGCTTGAAAATGATAGTGTCATCCTGTTAGTGCACTTGATTAAGCATCCTAATTTGACAGCCTCTTGAAGACTTTATTCAGAAGTTCAGATACTCTCTTTGACAACTAAATACGTAGATGTTATCTTTTACAACAAAAATAAGGTTATTAAACAAAATCTGGATTGAAAATATTGAAGTGCACATAACAAGATACATGGACTCAAAATTGTTTTTAGTTAATGTTGTTTCTAGATGGTACATTTCATCTTCATAAAGATATTGTCTAAAATGTTGTATTTGGTTATTTCAGTGTGCATTTCAGCATTTTAATGCAGCATTTTGAATCTTAAACTCCTTTCTTAAACAAGCTAGTACATTTTTTTCTGGTACATTTCCAAACTGTATACAACGTTGGAGTCAGATTTTTATTGATATGTTGTGTAGGACCTCTGACCCTCTAGAATATAGACATGTATGCATGACCAATTAAAATGTTCATAATGAACAACCAATTCGAATTGGTGTTTTAACATTACTTAACGGAAAAACAAATAAAGTGGGAAGGCTAGGTTTACCATTTGTAAGGAGACTAATATTATCCCCAAGAAAGAGAGAGAGAATTAGTTAATTATTTTGTCCCATAATAGACCACAAATATCAAAACATTGTCAGTGTAGAAAGCACTTGTCACCGATTAGATGCCTTCCAATATTCCAATAAAGTGCCTAATCTCCTCAATGGACCCTTATCCAAGGTCCATTCCATTTTAGATATCAAATGTGCAGCCTATGAGGATTGAAAATCCCAATATTATATAGACCTTTACTTTGGTTTGGTCATGGAATCCATCCAACAACCCACCGTGGTCAATAAAAGCCCTTTCCTAGACTACAAAGATCAAGATGGCTTTCTTTACAAGTTGAATCAATTGTGTGTTCCAACTAGATCAACTTGCCTTCTACTTATAAAGGAGGCCTATTCTTCATCCCATGGTTGACATTTTGGTGTACAGAAAATTATGTTGCACCTGTAAAGGTACTTCTCTTGGTCTTCCATGTAGAAAGAAGTGGAATATTACATCTAGAGTTGTTCAAATTGTAGCCAAAACAAACCTGCCAACATGAAGCTTGGGTTGTAGCAGTCTTTGATAGTTTCCTATAGGGCTTGGATTTCTTCTATCCTGTTTGGGGCCATTTTGTATTACCATTGACCAACTTTTCTGATCATTAATCCATATTTCTTAGTGATTTTGAAAATCCTCATGGAAGCCTTTAGGTTGTCTGCATCAGTTCTCTACTACATTCAATCCACAAACTGATCGCCAAACTAAGATAGTGTAACATAATATTGGTTCATGCTCTCTACCTCTACCATCAATAGAACAAATAATGGGATCAATACCTGCATATTTTGCAACATAGTTACAACAAATATGCCCTTCTACAAGACACTTTCCTTTTGATCTTTGTTTTGGCTTTCAACCTCTTAGCTCCAATTGCTCTCCCAACTCCATCCACGTCACACGAGCAGAAGCAGTAAGACAAAGCTTCTTTTGTGCAGAATTTGGTCAAGATCCAAAGTAATGTCCAGAACATCCTTCAACAGACACGTGCTGAATACAAAGCACTATATGAATGACATCAAGTTGTTGCACATTTTCAATTTGGTGATTGAGTTTGGTTGCATTTGGACAAGCATTTCTTCAAAAATCAACAAATGGGTGCCAATGATTTCAAGTTGGACCTTCCACCACAGTTAGGCACCCATGATGTGGTGAATGTCAACCAGTGGAATTGATATGAACCACCTCATTTAAAGGATGTGTCCAATCACACATCTGGAGGTCACAATTCTAGATTGTTAGCTTCCCTTTCTTGAAGATACTCTTTTTGATGTCTGCACTCTATCCACTAGGCATTGTCACATAACTACCTACTTGGTGTACTGCAAAGGCATGTTTCCCACTTAGGGTTAATGGCTACTGCCATCAACATATAGGTAGAAAATTCCCTATCTTCAGTGGAAATTGGGGATGATTTCCTATAAGCAGGGATGAATTGATGAGACTTAGTCTAGTAATATGAGTGAACCTATATTATATCTGTGTATTTATATTTTGTACTCTAGTAAACTTTGAAATTTATCCTTATCTTGGTTGGGTGACTTAATCTAAGACTAAATAGATCGCTCAACCATTTTATTTTTTTTATTGTAGACTTGGGCAATTTTGATATTTCTACCCACCATTTTGCACTGTATATGTAATAATACAAATGACTGTAGTTACTGTATAGCACATGTGCAATTCCTCCCCACAATTTTGTATTGTATTTATAATAATAACACATGACTGTACATCATGTGTACAATTTTGGTTATTCTCTTCTACTCACACACTTGTCTTTGTTTATTCACTTGTATTGAGGCTCTGTATAATAAATCATTGTATTAGGAAGCTGTAACAAACAGCCAAACTCATACTTTATGGTACACTTGAAATCTTATTTTAAACATCTATTTGTACTGCTATTACATGCAATAAAAGATTGCAAATTGCCAAATATATTCTTGGGTTGATGTGAGTGTATTTCTCAATATTAAATACATATCCTATATATATGTGCATTCCCATATAAAAATTCAATTTACTCTATTGTCCTCCTTGTGTTTCTCTTGGGCACATCACATCAACACTAAAAAATAAATAGAGTCTAAAGTTTATGGGAAAAATAACAAGTTATAAAGAGATAGAGTATACACTTCAAATATCACATATGCCTGAATAACTAGCATGACAAGAATCAGAGAAAGTACATACAAAGTGCCATAGCTAGCATATCCTTACATATAAAGCATACAAGAAAAATGTAGTATTTAGGACCACTCAAGACAAATATATGGAATTCGAGTACACATCTTAGAAGTACAAAGATAATCGAAAATACAGATTTAACAAGCTACAGTTGCAAATGGAGGTTCACACTCATTCACGCATTCACAAATTCACTTATTTCATGCACATTCACACTCTTACTACTATTCCATTTACATTTTCATTATCCAATCCATAGTCTCACATTATTCCTCATACATTTACCTTATGCTCCATACATATATCCTTCTTCATGCATTGACATCATATCACTTCCATTAACCTTCGTAACTCAACCATACACCTACAAGAGATTTCCTTCGTTAATATGGTTAATAATTTATACAAGAATCGACACCTACATTTATCTATAGTAGAGACCTCCTACTAGAGTAAAAACAAATAAAATCTACAAAGGAGGATAACTACAGAAATAGAACACTACACGAAACTATAAGCAAGGAGCATTATAGAAGTTGGAGCTACAACTATCTACATAAGAGAAAATCTATAAAAGTGTGATGCTATAGGTATCTACTACTATTGGAGATAATTGTTAAATCCTATTAACTTGCAGAACACTACAAAAATGACTTCCTATGCATGTCACACATGATCCCACTCTAGTACACATTCCAATACAACAATAATAATATCCTCCCACATATGTGGATGATCAAAACCTTCATAAAAAAACATTTGAAAATCCTCCACGCAATGAAATGCACTTCTTATCAATCATAAATGACATAAGGCAAGGTATGTCACACATACTTGCTTTGATCAATTATGTTTTAGATAGGTATGTCATTCTAACTCCCGATCACAGTAACCTCAACCTCTCTCTACCCTACTCCATATCAATGTGGTCGCTAATATATAAAATCAGGGAAGGAAGCAACTTGGAGTTGCATGAGATGATGCAACTACAACAGCCACATATTGGCATCAAAATCACTATTCGAAATATTTGAAAGAAAATCATGAATAATTACTCCAGTTGGTGTGCATATCTAGGCTGGAAATCCCATATTGAGATCAAAGACCATAAGAGAGAAACAAGAAATGTGCGGAAGGAATTGCTGTATACATCTTTGTATCTTCTGATTTGGGGTGAATTTGCAAATTTCAGATTCTTACCAAAGTGTCTGTGCTATATTTTCCATCATATGGCTTTAGAGCTAAATAGCATCTTAGAGAATAATATTGGACAAACAACATTGCCTGCACATATTGGAGAAAATGCCTTTTTCACAAGGTTGTTACACCACTGTATGATATAGTAAAAAAGGAAGAAAAGTGTAGTAATGATGGGAAGGCTCCTCATTCTTCTTGGATAAATTATGATGATATTAATTAGTACTTTTGGAGTAGCAGATGCTTTGTAGAACTAGGATGGCCTCTCAAGATGGGGAGTAATTTTTTTCAATCGGCTAAATGGGCTCAGAGTTATAAGGATTGGGATACCCAGAGAATTAGGAGAATATTGCATAAACAACAAGTGGGGAAGATGGGATTTTTAGAACAACGCTCCTTTTGGAACATTTTCCACGGCTTTGATCGTCTTTGGATTATGTACATTTTGTTCCTTCATGCTGTTATTAGTGTGGCATCTCAGGGGTCAGGAACTCCTTGGATAGAATTGAGACATAGATACACATAAGAACGAGTCCTTAGTTTCTTCATTACATGGGTAGGCCTTCATTTTTGGAAATATTTGCTTGATGTTGGCATGCAGTACAATTTAGTGTCAAAAGAGAATCTACTAATTGGAACAAGCATGGTACTAAAAAGCATTGTTGCATTGGTATGGACCATTGTCTTTGTTGTGTTTTATAGTCAGAAGTGGGCTCAAAGGAATCATGATTTGAGATGGTCAAGGGAGGAGAACAGAAGATTGGTAAACTATTTGAAAGTTTCCTTGGTTTTCATCATGCCTGAGCTTTTGACATTGCTTCTGTTTGTTCTTCCTTGGGTAAGAAAATTTGCTAAGAAATGAAATTGGAGAATTTTTCATGTCTTGACATTGTGGTTTAGACAATTGAGCCTGCAATTCCAATTCTTTCCTAGTGCAATCCAGTTCCATTTAATTCCAGAAGAATTACCATTTGAAGTCAAGGGGGGTTTGAAAGCTAAAGTAACGGATGTTGTCAGGTGTTTGCAACTGAGGTATGGATTTGGTGTATATAAAAAAAATGAGTCTACTAGGGTTGAAGCAGCTAGGTTTTCTATTATATGGATAGAAATAGTGAGAACATTTAGGGAACATGATATTGTCAGTGACTCGGAGGTTGAAACGTTAGAGGTTTCTCCAAGCTCTCGGAATTTACGTGTCACAAATATAAATCTATTGGTTATATATGTTAACTAATTTTAAAATTTAAATTATAAATTTAAATTCTTTACATTATATACAAAATAATATTGTTTTTTTTCTTTTTAAAAACAATAATCATTCATTAAACTAATAAAATTATTAAATAAAATAATAAAAAAACCACTATAAAATCATATATATGACTAATACAATAATAAATTTCTAACATTGAATTATGAATTCACAGTCTGCTTCTAACTTGAATGCTATACATACACGTCTGTTCCGGTCATGACCTGGCTAGTTCTGAAGTTGGTCCCTCCCCATCATGTATATGGAGGTGGACATAATCCCAGTAGTCTATGTGCATGTCGATGGAGAAAATCGCCATGTTGTGGTCTTCTCTGGGGCAGAAAATTGAAGGCTTTCTTCAGCCTAATTCACCGTCCCCATAATATTTATGTGTTCCTCCTTTATGGATTTCATGAGAAAGAAAATACCAAAAAACTCCTGTAATTTTCAGGTGGTGATATGTATCCATTGAAATAACAACAATTTTTAAAGAAAAAAATCAAAATTTATGGATTGGACTGCAATTTTTAAAGGAAAAATTAAAAGCTGGTGGAACGAACCATAATTATTAAAGAAAAAACCTTAAGATACTAGAATGGAGACATGGTGATATAAAACCATTCTAATAACCCTATTTTTTAATGATTATTTAGCTACAGTTCCATTTAAACATGGCATCAAGTTAATTCATTAAATATGGGTTCTCCATCTATGAACAAGACCAAGAATATTTCAACATCTTTGAAATCTAACTTTTCATTTATCAAAATTGAAAAAATATGGCACTGTCCAACCATTGTCTTGAAATAAAGATGCCTTATTGGCGTAATAATAGCTACTGCATGAGGCTAAAATCATTGTTTTTACAACCCACTTAAACAATGTTGCTATCTCATATATGTGATATCTAAGCCAATTTGAAGTGCAGGTCCTTCTGCCTTTCAAATGGTCATTTAAGGCTGTTTCCTTCCACATCATCACTTATAAGTACTTATTCCATTCTCAATGCTTTAAGGAAATTGGACCCAAACACAGACTTATACTCAATGAGAACGATTGGTTGAATATGATGTTGAAACATGAATCATGTAATTCTTCTCCCATGATTCAAATTCGATTAAACTAGACCTAGAACATTGTGGAAGAAATCGATCATAGATCAAGTCAGCAGGTCTAATCATCCTAGTTGATCGGAAATACTATGAAATTTCCCAAGATTCTTGAGCATACATGTAGGCACACATTGCATGCCAATAAACCAATGAGAAGTCACCATGCCATAAATGTTGTCTAAAAGGATTTCAGAAGAGGACCACCTCTAGAAAGAGGAGAACTTTTGAAGAATGTCTTCTTGGTAGTGGTTATAAAGAGTGGGGTATCCACAAGGTGGTTAGTAAATTGATTATGGTTCCGAGGGTTTGTGAACATAATAGTTTAGATGTTGAAAATAGTCTTACTCAACCTGTATCCTAAGATCCAAGGAAATAAACAATTCCTTCATTATAGCTGCTATCTTTCCTCCATAATTACTTCCATGTTCATGGGCTCTGGCCTCCGACTGGGTGGCCCAAAATGTTGACAAGCAAAATATTAATGGAACAGTTCTAGAAACATTTAAGTCTACTGAAATAGGAAATCTTCAATGCTGTCTATGTCAAGTATTAGACATATGCTTCATGGGTTCTATGCACTGAAAGAAAAAGAAGAACTATGGTAAGCCAAGCAGCCTAGGTGACTAAGGACCCCATTCACCACATCTACATACCAAATTTAAATTAGAGGAAGACAACAAAATTAATATGGCATGTGTTCTGTGACTCACCAAATCATGACACTGACAAATGGAGAGCATCACAAGCTGCAATGGAAGATAAATCCAAACGGACTTTCTTTGCAGGTGGAGGTCGTCATGCACCATAGCAAACCTGGTCACACACATTGTATGTTAAATTTGCATCGATCCAAACCTTATGCAAATGATTGGCCACCAACACCAAAACCAGTATGTTGATTTTGTGGGGAAAGCCTTAATATTGAAAATTACAAATTGTTACAAAATAAATGGGAAGAAAAACATAGGAAAGCAACAACACTGATTAGAATGGTTTGCAACCTCTAAATGTTGGAAACAACAAGTCTAGTTTTAATACAACATTCAATTTCATTGTAGGGAAACTTACAAGTTTCTCAAACTATTTGTTCAAATCATCCAAGTTTCAGAGTGGCAGTTGGAGAGTCATTGCCAAAACACGACTAACTGATGTTGAAATCTAGAGATTCAGACAATTCTTTCCCTCACTATCATTCAGATATAAGAGTATGTAATTATACGATATATTAAATTAGGATAAAAATTCAATATTGGTGTCCAGTTGAGTTTCATAAAGACAGGAAAATTTTCAGCATTGGTGCCCAGTCAAGTTACATAAAGACAAAAAAAAATTAGGATTGGTGTCCAGTCAAGTTACATAAAAAACATCAAAAAATATAGGAATTGGTTTTCATTCAAGTTACATAAATAAAGGAGGAGAGTGGAAATGTTAGTACCAGAGTGAGAGACAGTGTCGAGTCAAGTTACATAAAGACAAGAAAAATTTTCAAGATAGGACATGATGCCAGTCCCAAAATGAATCCACTACTTGGTACCAGAGTGAGAGACATTGTCGAGTCATGTTACATAAAGACAAGAATTTTTTTCCAGACATGATAGGATACCAGTCCCAAAATGCATCCACTGAATATTTTTCAACATAGGACAGGGTGCCAGTGCCAGAATGCATCTACTGCAGAAGGAAAGAGGGAGAGAGAATGTTTTTCAACACATGCCAGGATGCCAGTCCCTGAAGGAATCCACTAAACAAGGAAAGAGGTAGGGAGAATATTTTTCAACACAGGACAGGATGATAGTCCAGAATGCATCCACTACAGAAGGAAAGAGGCAGCGATAATGTTATTACTTCAACTGGAGGACTTGTAATCCAAAGCCAAGATTGGTAAATTTATTGTTGTAGTTAGTGTAATATAAACTAGAGATGTCTATCTGATCATTATAAACCATATTTTTCACACACAACTATTACCATTGTGTGATTATTCACAACATACAATTTAAAATAAAATACATCATTTAGAGCATCAAAAGTATCAACCTGGAAGCAATTTCTGAAAACAATGGCTGGGGCTCAACAAACCTACACTTGTGATTCGTGAGTGGGGTTTAAGGGAGGGACCCAACTCCTCGCCATCGACTACAATCCGATTGAGGAGGCCCTCGAAGCCCAAAAGGCCACGCAATCATTTGGGTTTATTTAAGATAAAATTCAAATTATAAATTTAAAAAAAAAATCCATAGAATCTAATAATTTATATGTTCTTCAAAACAATCACGATAGGTGTTATATTTCTTCTGTTCAAAACTGAGGAATTGCATATAACGAATTTTTGTTATAAGCATTTGGGTTAGTCTGAACTAACCTAAAATGGAACACAAACTCTCAATAGCCCGTTGTGGAGGCATTGTCACAGTGGAGGAGGAGAAGGTCTTGTTGCAAACTTCATACAAGTTCTGCATCACACTCGACATTTGGGATTCTTCAGTGTCTAAGAAGAAACCAAGAACCAGGAGGAGAGATACAAGAAATATTTGTATTCATGCAAGAATTGCAAATCAAAATCATGGCCATGAAACCTCATAGTGAAATCAGGGCTACAAACCCTTACAAAATAATTCCTATAAAACCTTGACACCAACAAGTCCAATTAAATTTGGTGAGGACACATTGCGAAGCATTGAGGAGAGCGAAATAGAAAAGTTTGGATGTTATATATTTTCAGGTGTAAAATGGAAAATCGTTCTCTTTTTGGGGAAATAAAAAACTTTCCAAAACATTACAAAGGAGAAAAATAATTTCGTTGAACATTGGTAGCAAAGAAGCATTTAAATGTACATATCCATCAAGGTCAAACAAATAAAAATGTAATTTTTAATAGTTGACAATAATTTCCCATATTATAGTGTATTATTAATGTCATATTTTGCATTCAAAATGTAGTAGTGCCATGTCTTTAATGTCAAAAAAAAAGTATACAAGATCAACTCTCTCAATAATAGGTTTATAAAATTGACAACTTGTAAGCATTGGCCTCTAAGATTATAGAGATAGTCTTATCTGAAATGCTATAAGGGAAAGAGGTTAACATTGTACAAGGCCACCTTTTTAAGACAATTATTACTATATGTTTCATAGATTGTCAACAATAGAACTAAACAAGTTTAATGGCTCCAAACCAACCAGATGGATTACCCAAATGGAACATTATTTTATCCTTCGAGGTATTAATGATAAGTAGTTGAAACTCAAAGTGGATATGTTATACTTGGATCGAGAGAATTGGGATGGTGGCAATGGCATAAGAAGAATTACAAGGCATACGTTTCCCACAACCAATTTGTGAATGCCATCTCATTATATGTTGGATGGAAAGTATTTGTAGAGGAAATATAATATAATATTAATGGATCTGTATATGTGGATTAAATGTAATATTATATTGATTAATCATTTTCCTTTACCTTAAGTGAAACATGGGAATGGTTGTTGAACTTAAGCATACATGGAGACTATATAATCATGGATCATATATTAGATATGCTTGTTGAGAACGCATGCCATATTTGGAGGTGGCATGTTTCCTTTTCCATGGTTTTGAGGAGAACATGTGAAATTAATTTGTAGAAGTTTTTATAAAGTATTGAATAGAATTTATGTGGATATCGGTTAGAGGGCTTTTCAGCTCTTTTGTTGACAATTCTTAATGGTTAAGTAACCTTGGAAGGGGATTTCATATGTACCCATCTGGTCGGTGTCCATTGTTTTAGTATTATACAAACCATTCTTTCACCTCTATGATCGTTGTTGTGATTAGGAAATCAAATGAATTCAAGATTTAGTGAAATACTAGAATAAGGACATTATGGGCCTCTAAAAGGATCAAAAGGTCATCAATATGTATTTCCAAGAGTTTATATTTATAAAAGGTGGCAATTTTAAAAGGTGAAGGGAAATATATCATAAAATGGGTGGAGTGTGTTAATGCCCTTTATTTGTTTAGTAAAGTTTTGGTGGTTGAATGGAGAGTAGAGAGGTCCTTACGACGTAGTATGGAGGATATATTGTCATGTACAATTAAAGTGCATTCTTATTCAAAGAGGGGAAGGAAATAAATAATGTAAAGTGTGTGTCCATGGAATTGAATATGTGACCTATGAAGGGAGAAAGAAATAAAAAATGTAACTATATAATCAATGGATTTCAACCTATGGCCTATGGATCGAAAATCAAAATCAAAATCATGAAATGTGTGTTAATTGATTTGGACCTATGACCTCTCAGCAAAAGTGGTCAAACCTTAAAAAATAACAAAATGGATATTCCATGGGAACTGAACCTCTAACATCTCAATCGTGAAAATAGAAAAGAGGATGCAGAAATTTAAATGGGGTTGAACATGTGGGATCTTAGTGAAGGATGCAAAACTTAAAAATATGTGTTTAATGATAACAATAAAAATGTAAGAACATATGTCTAATATATGGATCTCATTAATGCACAGGTATTTTTCTATGAAGGTATTTTGGATCCAAAATGGATATTTTTCATTCATTATGATCCAAGATTAAGACATGTTTTCGAAGATGCTTCAATCAATACTGAGAAAACTAATGATGGCCAACCAAGTATAGTTGAGGGAGAACAAATTGGCATCCATGATGATGTTCAAGTTGAAGAAGATCTAGTACAAGAATGTGAAGATTGTAATGATGACAATATTCCTTTAGCAATATGGAGAAGCAGCGTCAAAGGTGCATCTTCATAAGATGCTATCATGGAGGAAGATGATATTATGGAGGAAGATAATATGGATGATATCGAAATCAATGATGAAAATAGATCTGGTGACATTCTTGCAACCAATCTGGAAACAAATTTTATTGATACAGAATATGATGAAAGTGAAGATGAGGATGATTACAATACCACTTTAGCAAGATGGTGTAGCAAGAATAATATTAGGTACTTGCAAGAACATATGAACATTGACAAGGAAAAATTGGAAGACCTAGATGCAGATTATAATGTGAATGAATACTTCTAAATTTACAGTGAGAAATGTAATTCATATTTAAGTAATAATGGTTTGTATATCCGATTTTAAAATGCTTCGTTATTATTTGGCTACAATAATCATTCAATTACTATGTTTAGAACTCATAATCTAAATTAATGTGTTGATTCTTGTCTCTATACTCGTTACCTATTGCATTGTCCTTAAAATGTTTATAAGTTAATATGACTCGGTAGCCAAAAATAACAAGATTTAGTTGGATAATAGTTATTGTGGTTAGTTTGATCTATTGGTTGATAATGGTTAGAAGTGATATGAAGTTATTCGTTGAGAATTTAAAAATGTTATATATGTATATTGTAGAAGTTGTCATATGCATGTACATACAAATATAACTTGTGCAATTGAAGGAATTGGTTAACACAAATGTACGTAAACTACACCATAGAAAAAACCTTTGATTAGTTTATGTATAAGCTCACCTTTAAAACAAATATGATTCACTTAAACATATATATAGTCCATGTAGTATTCAAATAGATGTTCAACTGGGATTTCAATTAGATTATGTGATTCACAACTACCCTCCAAATCAAAATACTTTTGATTAACTATAATAGGAAATGAAAAGTAAGATGCCAAATTGAGGAAACGTCATATTTTGATTTTGCTATCACCTTTGTTCATCAAATCATCTTTTTTCCACTTTAGCAAGATCTTTATATAATGTGCTTATTTTTTCACCTAGACATGAATCTAGCACAAGTAGAATTTAAATGTAATTTATTTGGGATGTTAAAGTGGACACAATTTGTGTCCATTTTACCATCATGATGATATCAACCACCTAGTTTTGCACCTATACATACTAGCATAAGGAGAACATAAATGCAATTGATTTGGGGTGCTAAAGTGGAAACAATAAATGTAATTGATTTCATGTTAATGACATTCACAATTATGTGATTACATGCTAATGATGATGACAATGTTGTTGCTGATGATGACAATGACAATGATGATGATGATGATGATGATGATGATGATATGAATGATGATGAAAACGATGGCAATGACTATGAAGTTGACAATGATGTGATTATATGGTTATGGTGATGATAGTAATGATGACAATGCCAATTACGATGACAATGAGAATGACATGAGAAATGATGATGTTGATGATGATCCTTATAAGAAAGTGTTGGTAGAGGTAAATAAACCCGGTTTCACTACAAGCTCGAAGATTAAAATGTGCTTAATCATAGTTATAAGTTATGCATGCTTAAAATTGTAACTGTATCCCACTTGTTATGCATGCTTTAAATGGTAAACATATCCCATATTCTTTAAATGATGACGATGACGAACTAGATGACAATGACAGTGATGATGTTTTTTATGATGAAGATGATGGAAATGATTATTATGACGATGATCATCATCATCTTTGTCATTGTCACCATGATTATCACGATAGTCATCATCATCGGCATAATCAGCATTCAGGTCATCATCATCACTATTGTCCTTGACATCGTCATCATCACCATTGTCCTTGACATCATCATCATCATGATTATTGGGATTTTCATCAGTTATTCATAATTACCTATGGAATAAGAAATAACATCTACCCAAAATAACACATATAATTTATGCATGACAAATAACAACTTATTTTTTAAGATGATAAACATCATCATTCTCATTGTATTCATCATCATTTCCATTGTCATCATAACCATCATCATCATTCATTTCATTTCCATCATAATCATTGCCAATGTCATCATTTTCATTATCCTAATTATGATCATTGTCATCGTTCTCCTCGTTATCAACAACATTAGCACCATCATCGTAACTGTTATCCAACTTTTCGTACCATAGTTGGGTTACCTGAGGAGCTGCCGGTTGACACACTTGTTCAAAGTCTGATTCCAGTGTATCAGTTGATCCGTTTGCTAGTCTAGCCAATATTGGCTAGTCACTTTTTTATTTGAATAATTTTGACCATGGCCCCGCGGGGTTTGTAATAAAATGTGCTAGTAGGATATTTTTGAGTGGTTTGGTCTCCTGAGATGTAGAATCGCAAATAGGGTATTCCAAGGAGTTTTTTGCCCTTGAAAAATATGCTTTGCCTTCAGCCGAGTATAATTGACAATGTTTTCTCCCACTTCCTCCAAAACTGGAATGCCTGATGTTGAATTATGGGCCTTGGGGGGTTATTAGAGCCCAAATGAGTGTTATAAGCCTACTAGACATTATTAAGATAGATCATGGTAATGTCCTAAGTCATCTGGACTCATAAAAAAATTTCGAAAAAATATTTTTCGAACAGTGAAAATTTATTTTTTAATTTTTTAATTTTTTATTACTTTTCCTAAGTTTTTTTGGTTAACTTTTCCATAAATTAAATGGAAAAGACCCGTTCATGATCCGGACTCCGAATTTAGTGATTGAAAGCTCTAACCTTAAGCCAAAAATCATTCTTGATCATCCAACCAGTCCGAATCAACTTTCAGATCAACAATCGGACACATAATGTCTTTTTACTCAAAAAAGTCAGTTTTGAGTTAAAAAATTATTTTTATTAAAAATGATTTTTATTAAAAAAAACGATTATTTTGGAGAAAACTAAAACTCTCCAAATTAATCCAAATTCAGTAAAGTAAAAGGATAAATGACATCTCATGGAACACTTATGATGATTGGAGTTATCATAACTCAGCTTCAGTCATCATTAAGAGAGCAATTAATTTATTATCAGTTATCAAACATGTCATCTCCAGCTAAAGATGAGATGGAGAGCTCTCATTGGTCCGGTTATTTGATCGAGGTGAATACTGAAGCTTACACCATCAGTAGGCTTCCCAGACCTAACAAAGTAGGTTTCCAGACCTAGCAGGCAGCTTTCCCATGCAACAGGGTTGGTTTTTTGGTTTTAGGGTTTTAGCACTCTCTCATTTGTTAAATAGAGGCTCTTTCAACACTATTGAGGGTGGATGATTGATGTAAAGAACCTTAGGGTAAAATATTGTAATGCTTGTTGCTCTCATGCAACCTATTTTGTAATAAAGAAAGGCTTTGGAGGCTCATGCTGTGTGGATCCTGGATAGATATGTTCCTGCTAATGAGGTGAAATTGTTATAGTTTCTTTACTTTTGATAATGTGTGAGTATTAATGCATGCTTTAGAGGGATTCTATAATCACATAGGAATAGGTATTTGTAGCTTAAAGTTACCTATTTATTTCATTTACTTTCAAAACCCTCAAAGAGCATTGTTTTATTCAGCTGTATTTCATGCTTTTGAGATTTGATTAGTAAATAATACATGTTTTAACCCCCATGTTGCCAAGTGTATAAGATTTTTTTGTAGATCACTTCATTGTAGCAAGAGGCTGAGCTAAGTTACATCTACTCTTCTTGGAACAAAGCATATGTACCTAGCAGCTGCATGCCTTTGGGATCCAAAAAGATTTCAGGGATTCAAGATCCAAGTGGTTCATCTTCTCCATTAAACCTAAAGTCAAATTTTCTCATTATTTTACTTTATGTTGCAAGTAGTATCTTGATCTATAAAGTAAATCTTTTGCATCTACTTGCTTCCATTTCTAGATCTAGGAAGTGTTCTTTCTTTTAGATCTAGTTGGTATTTGAAGCAGCACAAGGTTCATATATTTTGCTCAAATGCTAGGTGTATTTTTGTAGTATATGCTATTGTTTAACCCATCATTTTGTAGGTAAATAGCTCACTGGTTTTTTCTCTCTCCATGACAGGTTAAGCAGGAAATATTGGCAAAAACTTAAAGAATTAAGCCGCAAAAAACCTCCCATTGTTCCTCTTCTTTATCCCTTTTTCTTCCGGTCGCTTTCTTTTGTTTCTTTTACCTCTTCTTCATTGCTGCCATGTTAGCACCTTTTTATCATCCCTTTTTCTCTTTTTGGACAGCCCTAGCGTGCCCTAGCTTTCTTCCTTTGTTTGCCTCTTTTTGCCCTAGTTTTTGGGCTTCCTTTAACCTTGTTTTTGGCCATTTCTTTTCCTTTTTGTTCGCTGTCCTGTTTTGTACTTTTTATGACATCCACTTATTTCATTGTTCACTGTCCCATTTTGCACTTTTTATGACAGCCACTTATTTCATTGTTCGCTATCCCGTTTTGCACTTTTTATGACGACCACTTATTTCATTGATTCCCTGTCCCGTTTTCTTCAATTTTGTTCATCCCTTAGCTTCTTAGTTGGCTTCCCTATTCTCCCCTTTCTTTGGTTTTGATCCTTTCTTAGTTTGTTTGCTTTCCCTCTCTCATCTTCTATTGTTTCAGCTGTCTTTCCTTTTGTTCTTTTTACTCTCTTCAAACTTCTTCCCTTTTCCTTTTTCAAAGTTTAATAAAAGATATCAAAAGTAAAAATACAAGGCACTCTCTTTTTTACAGGTTATAATTTTTGTAGAGTTACTTTACCTTTATCTGAAAAGTCCTTTCAAGGATCAGGTTCCTTAAGGCACATTATATACAGTTTAATAAAAGATCTCTGTTTCAGTGGGGAAGTCCCCACTCTCTTCCTCCCCCATTTGGGGAGGCTTGTGTTGTGTGTATGCTTTGATTAGTTCTAGTTTTCATCATTCATTACATCTCATGCTTAGATCATTAATTGTTAATTCATCATTGCTAAGTGTATTATTTAGTTTAAATTGTTTATCTTTCTAATATTAATCAACTACTTAAATCTCTTGAATCTCACCATGAGGTGGATCAAGAGTGCTCTCTATCGAAGAGTTTAAGCAACTTATATCATCTTGTGCTTGTTTAATCAATTAATAATCCATAAGTAAGACTCTTGAACTTGTAGAAACACAAGTCAAGAGCACTCTCTATCGGAGAGCATCTTAGATTTGCATAATCCCTGCATTAACTTCATATAGATTAGCTAAGTCTCTTGGACCATGGTCATAAGACGAGGTCAAGGGCTCTCTCTGTTGGAGAGTTTTAATTAATTAACTTAATAAAATTCGCAACTCACACCCCTTTTAATTAATTAACCCCCTTTCCTCCTTGCAGGAGTATGCTCTGACTGATCCTAGATTGGAATACCCAGAAACGACATTGGATCTCTAAACCCCACAAGAGGAACTTAACTAAAACTCTTCCCCATAACCAACGAATCGGCGTTGTTCGATAAATACCGAGGCATGTGGAAAAATTCCAAGTGTGGGCGCCGGGCTACCCAATCTAGGCACTGGTATTTAAGTTATTTGACCATTACCTTTGACTCCAGATATGTCCGTCATGTCTTCGAATGGAGCCACTGAAGGTATTACCAGTTAGGACATTCAGCTACCATAAGCGAAGATCACAAGTAAAAACTCTTAAAACTTACCAAGAGCACTTGCAAAACCTCACATTCACTGGCATCTTTTGGGATTCACATCATATTTACATTCGAAGAATCTCTAATAAGTTGAATCCATAGGCACTGGTCCTATCTTTTACGCATTGTTGATAATCTGGGCCATTTTTCCATCAAATGTTTGATTATAGATCATATCTATGAATGCTTTATCTATTTCGTGAAGTTCTCAAATATTTGTCTATCTTTCAATTCCAGTGATAACAACGTGGATTGCTTTTTCTTGTGCTCAATTCATCACATTAATCATTTTAAATCACAATAACTCCTAAACAACACCCATCCACATCCAAAACATCTAAAAATTAACTTGAAACATTGATCCATAGAAAACTCTTTTTTAGGGACTACCCCCCTTGGCTTCGTTACGAGTTATCCTAAACATAGGAGCTAGGAGTAGGTGACAGTACCTAGCTCTGTGATTTCCCCCAAGGTCACACCTCTCCCACTTTCTCAAGTGAGGAGACATCTTTCGGAAGATTTCTGCTGCTAGTGTGCAATCGACGGACAACATCTTTCGGTGCCACTACCGGGGACAAATCTTTTTGTTCCTAGAAGACCTTTGTTTCTTTTAGTTTTTTAGTTTTTTATCCTTTTTGGTAGATTTTTAGTCCAACCACTCTCTGAAATTAGACTTAAGTCCACCTGGCGACTCCACTGTAAGTTAACACCTCTAGTTATTCTACTAGGAGAAACTCTGTAGGTTTGGTCGATTTCATTCCCGACCCCGGAAAGGTCTTAAGGAGGATATTAAACAAACTATATTCTCGTAGGATCCTTGCAGAACTTGGATCTGAGTATGTTTTAGACATCCACGTTTTATTTCCTAAAAACACTAATACCACTGTTTCTGACATAATGGGCGAGTATTTTACTCAGCTTGACTTTTCTCAGATACCAGCTCAACCCCACCGTCTTCCAGACAAAGCTGTCGAGAAGCTCCTGATGTATATAGGCATTGATGCCATTATCTCCGCCATACACCTCAGGAAATTTTCTAGGTGTATCAATGCTTATGGCAATGATCTAGTCAGCCAACATGATGACATGGATATGAAGTTACTTTCTCTATATCTTCATGGAAAGGCGGGCGACTAGTATAGCAATTTACCAGACAATTCCTTTAATAGTCTAGCAGCTTTCAAAAATTCTTTCACCAACAAGTTCGGTGAAAATAAAGAACCTAGACATCAACTTGCGTTTTTGACCAACATAAAGAAGAAAGACATAGAAACAATGAACGAGTTCAATACTAGGTTCACGAAATTATCAAATGCCATCCCTATTGAGTATGCCCCAACTAAACCAACCATCCTGGTGTATTGCATTGAGGCACTTAGTGGAAAAATGCAATACCATATTAGAGACAAGGAGCCTGCTTACTTGCTCTAGGCTCAGGAGATGGCAATCAAGATTAATATGAACATGCAGTCATCTGGTGATTCTAACCTCCACGGTTATTCAAGGTCTTCAACTCTGTTGAAAATCAGTGAACCAAAAGACAATGATCCTTTATCAGCTGTGAAGGATTCCGATGAAAAACAAATGATGGAGATGAAGAAAAATATGGAGGCAGGGCAGAAACACTTAGCATAGTTAAAAGAAATTCAAAATAGGGTGATCACAATCGAAAGAAATCAAACTCACTCCACTCCTAGAACATTTCCTGCCAAGCCAACTTGGAAAAGAAAGCCTCCCAACCATGAGCAGAGGCATCCTCGTCAGCTAGAGGCCGCTAACATGGTTGAGCAGTATAAGCCATTTTGCAGGACATGTAAAGACCTTCATGAAGAATCTTCTTGTTATTATGCATGCTATGTTCAGGAGCATAGTTTTCCGGAGGGTTGTGGTCCTAAAGCATCATCAAGTGAGATTGAGTACATAAACTGTGTAGATGACATGCATGATATTTCCGAAGAAAGTTGGAGAGAGACAAAACAATATTCAAGAGATCCTGAATACATCAACACAGTTTGACAGCTCCATCCTATCACCATAGAAATCTGGGGTCAAGTTGAATATTATAGTCAGCAATTGGATGATCTCACTAAAAACTTTAGCACTAATCCTACTAATGAGCATAATGATGATAGTTTGGAAGGTTTACTACCTTGTGAACTTTTTTCTGAAGAAGTTGACTATGATCATGAGGAGGGATATAGAATCAAATGTGATACAAGTGAGGAAGAATCCCTTACATCTGAGATGGATGATAACTTTGAGACTTCAATTAAAAATCCAATCTTAGATGTTTCATGTGATGACATTCCTCCATGCACTCCATCGGATGACAAATATTTGGAAAGTTGGGTCCCATGTGATATCTTTGAAACCCATCTTTTTGAAGAAGATGGTTTTGAGAAAAATGAGAAGTACAGACATGGACTTGATACCAGTGATGAGGCATCTCTCATATCCGACATAGATGGTGATGATGACTATTGGACTTTTATTGAAAATTCAACCTATGATACCTTTGAGAATATTTTTGAGAATCTCATCTATGATATGTCCAACAAGGGGAGTTGTTCTTTTGAGACTTATGAAAGTTATAAGGAAGAGCAATCAGAGTTTTTATATGATCAGTCAGAATTGTATCTAAGGATCGGTAATAAGTATTTGAAAAAGAAGTACAGTGAAGAACCAGATGGGATACAACTAGTTGAAGTTTTCTCTCAGCCATCGTCTTCACATATAGATGTTCCTTATGTTTTGGAGCACCTTATGGCTTATACAACGATTTATTATTTGATAATCCTTGATGATCAGCATGATGGAGTAGTCGACCTGCTGCATTATCCTGATTTGTATATCAGCACTATCCAGTCATGGATAGAAGCAACCTGCGTGAGCATCTACCAGTGTGAGAAGAAGCTTGACGACATTATTCATGACTATGGTTCTCCATCCAGCCCACCCATTCTGGATCATCATGCACGTTTGCATTTTCTGGAAATTGTGTCCTTACTTTGGCTAGTAACCAAAGACAAGGAGAAACCTTTTTATATTAATAAAATGCTTAGATGGCTACACTGGATTTATGATTACACATAACCATTTTTATTTCCATGCTTAGAGTAGGAAAATAGGCTCCTTAAAAGTGAGCATTTACTGTAGCATTTTCTTTCCATACTTAGGAATAAATAAAATTTTCAGTTAAGTTTTGTCATTCCTTTGAATAAAGAAACTTTTGGATCATTGGCTCTTTTTCATAAAACTTGTGCTACTGATGTTTTTCTTGTCAAGTTGAGATATTTTTACAGGATGTGAAAACCAGAGATTCTGGGGTTCTCATATGCTCTCCTTGCATAAGAGATTAGATTGAGCACATGTCCCACAGTTTGAGCCAGATGTTATCCAACTTTTCGTACCATAGTTGGGTTACCTGAGGAGACACCGGTTGACAGACTTGTTCAAAGTTTGATTCCAGTGTATCAGTTGATCCGTCTACTTGTCTAGCCAATATTGGCTAGTCACTTTTTTATTTGAATAATTTTGACCATGGCCACGCAGGGTTTGTAATAAAATGTGCTAGTAGGATATTTTTGATTTGTTCAGTCTCCTAAGATGTAGAATCACAAATAGTGTATTCCAAGGAGTTTTTTTCCCCTGACAATTATGCTTTTCCTTTAACCGAGTATAATTGACGAGGTTTTCTCTCGCTTCCTCCAAAGCTGGAATGTCGGATGTTAAATTCTGGGCTTTGGGGGGTTATTAGAGCCCAACTGAGTGTTATAAGCCTACTATACATTATTTAGATAGATGATGGTCATGTCCTAAGTCATCTGGACACATAAAAAAAATTCGAAAAAAATCTTTTTCGAACAGTGATTTATTTTTTATTTTTTATTACTTTTCCTAAGTTTTTTGGGTTAATTTTTCCATAAATTAAATGGAAAAAACCCGTTTGTGATCCGGAATCCGAATTCAGTGAATGAAGGCTCTAACCTTAAGGCAAAAATCATTCTTGATCAGCCAGCCAGTCAGAACCAACTTTCAGATCAGCAATCAAACACATAATGCCTTTTTACTCAAAAAAGTCAATTTTGAGTAAAAAGATGATTTTTATTAAAAAAAATGATTATTTTGGAGAAAACTGAAACTCTCCAAATTAATCCAAATTCAGTAAAGTAAAAGGATAAATGACATCTCATGGAACACTTATGATGATTGGAGTTATCATAACTCAGCGTCAGTCATCATTAAGAGAGCAATTAATTTATTATCAGTTATCAAACATGTCATCTCTAGTTAGAGATGAGATGGAGAGCTCTCATTGGTCCAGTGATTTGATCGAGGTTAAGACTGAATCTTACACCATCAGTAGGCTTCCCAGACCTAACAAAGTAGGTTTCTAGACCTAGCATGTAGCTTTCCCATGCAGCAAGGTTGGTTTTTTGGTTTTAGGGTTTTAGCACTCTCTCATTTGTTAAATAGAGGCTCTTTCAGCTCTATTGAAGGTGGATGATTGATGTAAAGAACCTCTGGTAAAATATTGTAATGCTTCTTGCTCTCATGCAACCTATTTTGTAATAAAGAAAGACTTTGGAGGCTCATGCTGTGTGGATCCTGGATGCATATGTTCCTGCTAATGAGGTGGAATTGTTCTAGTTTCTTTACTTTTGATAATGTGTGGGTATTAATACATGATTTATAGGGCTTCTATAAGCACGTAGGAATAGGTATTTGTAGCTTCAAGTTACCTATTTATTTCATTTACTTTCAAAACCCTCAAAGAGCATTGTTTTATTCAGCTGTATTTCATGCTTTTGAGATTTGATTAGTAAATAATATGTGTTTTAACCCCCATGTTGCCAAGTGTATAAGATTGTTTTGCATATCACTTCATTGTAGAAAGTAAGAGGCTGAGCTAAGTCGCATCTACTCTTCTCAGAGCAAAGCATATGTACCTAGCAGCTGTATGCCATTGGGATCCAAAGTGATTTTAGGGATTCAAGATCCAAGTGGTTCATCTTTTCCATTCACCCTAAAGTCAAATTTTCTCATTATTTTATTTTATGTTGCAAGTAGTATCTTGATCTATAAAGTAAATCTTTTGCATCTACTTGCTTCCATTTCTAGATCTAGAAAGTGTTCTTTCTCTTAGATCTAGTTGGTATTTGAAGTAGCACAAGGTTCATATATTTTGCTCAAATGCTAGGTGTATTTTCGTAGTATATGCTATTGTTTAACCCATCATTTTGTAGGTAAATAGCTCACTGGTTTTTTCTCTCTCCATGATAGGTTAAGCAGGAAATATTGGCAAAAACTTAAAGAATTAAGCTGCAAAAAACCTCCCATTGTTCCTCTTCTTTATCCCTTTTCTTCCGGTCGCTTTGTTTTGTTTCTTTTACCTCTTCTTCATCGCTGCCCTGTTAGTACCTTTTTATCATCCCTTTTTCTCTTTTTGGATAGGCCTAGCGTGCCCTAGCTTTCTTCCCTTGTTTGCCTCTTTTTTCCCTAGTTTTTGGGATTCCTTTAACCTTGTTTTTGGCGATTTATTTTAGTTTTTGTTCACTGTCCCATTTTGCATTGTTTATGAAAGCCACTTATTTCATTGTTCGCTGTCCCATTTTGCACTTTTTATGACAACCACTTATTTCATTGTCTGCTATCCCGTTTTGCACTTTTTATGACAGCCACTTATTTCATCGATTCATTGTCCCGTTTTTTTCAATTTTGTTCATCCCTTAGCTTCTTAGTTGGCTTCCCTATTCTCCCCTTTCTTTGGTTTTGATTCTTGCTTAGTTTGTTTTATTTCCCTCTCTCATCTTCTATTGTTTCAGGTCTCTTTCCTTTTGTTCTTTTTACTCTCTTCAAACTTCTTCCCTTTTTCTTTTTCAAAGTTTAACAAAAGATCTCAAAAGTAAAAATACAAGGCACTCTCCATTTTACAGGTTATAATTTCTGTAGAGTTACTTTACCTTTATCTGAAAAGTCCTTTCAAGGATCAGGTTTCTTAAGGCACGTTGTATAAAGTTTAATAAAAGATCTCTGTTTGAGTGGGGTTTTTAAGTCCCCACTCTCTTCCTCCCCCATTTGGGGAGGCTTGTGTTGTGTGTATGCTTTGATTAGTGCTAGTTTTCATCATTCATTACATCTCATGATTAGATCATTAATTGTGAATTCATCATTGCTAAGTTGATTATTTAGTTTAAATTGTTTATCTTTCTAATCTACTACTTAAATCTCTTGAATCTCACCATAAGATGGATCAAGAGTGCTCTCTATCGGAGAGTTTAAGCAACTAATATCATCTTGTGGTTGTTTAATCAATTAATAATCCATAAGTAAGACTCTTGAACTTGTAGAAACACAAGTCAAGAGCACTCTCTATCGGAGAGCATCTTAGATTTGTATAATCCCTGCATTAGCTTCATATAGATTAGCTAAGTCTCTTGAACCACGGTCATAAGACGAGGTCAAGAGCGCTCTTTGTCGGAGAGTTTTAATTAATTAACTTTTTAAAATTCACAACTCACACCCATTTTAATTAATTAAAATCCTTTCCTCCTTGCTAGAGTATGCTCTGACCGATCCTAGATCGGAATACCTAGAAACGACATTGGATCTCTAAACCCCACAAGAGGAACTTAACTAAAACTCTTCCCCATAACCAATGCACCGACATTGTTCGATAAATACCGAGGCATGTGGGCAAATTCCAAGTGTGGGTACCGAGCTACCCAATCTAGGCACTGGCAGTTAAGTTATTGAACACCTACATTTGACCCCAGACAAATCCGTCATGTCTTCGAACAGAGCCACTGAAGGTATTACCGGTTAGGACATCCGGCTACCATAAGCGAAGATCATAAGTAAAAACTCTTAAAAATTACCAAGAGCACTTGCAAAACCTCATATTCATTGGCATCTTTTGGGATTCACATCATATTTACATTCGAAGCATCTCTGATAAGTTGAATCCATAGGCACTGGTGCTGTCTTTTACGCATTGTTGATAATATGGGCCATTTTTCCATCGAATTTTTTATTATAGATCATATATGTGAATGCTTTATCTATTTCGTGAAGATCTCAAATATTTGTCTATCTTTCAATTCCAGTGTTAGCAACGTGGATTTCTTTGTCTTGTGCTCAATTCATCACATTAATCATTTTAAATCACAATAAATCCTAAACAACACACATCTGCATCCAAAACATCTAAAAATTAACTTAAAACAGTGAGCCATAGAAAACTCTTTATTAGGGACTACCCCCTTGGATTCGTTAGGAGTTAGCCTAAACAGAGGAGCTAGGAGTAGGTGAGAGTACCTGGCTCTGTGCTTGCCCCCAAGGTCACACCTCTCCCACTTTCTCAAGTGAGGAGATAGCTTTCAGAAGATTTCTGCTACTGGTGTGCAATCGGCGGACAACAGTAACCATCCTCAATATCATAATCATTATCCTCCTTGTTATGTTCAACATCTAGGTGTAAAACTGGATGCAAAAGTGGATAAAAACATGGATGCAAAAAAGGATGCAAACATGGATGCAACAAAAGTAGGCGCAAAAATGGGCGCATAATGGGGTGCACCAGAAATGGATGCAAAAGGTGATGGAAAAGTGGATGCAGAAAATGATGCAAACGTGGAAGCAAAACATGATGAAAAAAGTGGTTCAAAATTGGATACAACCATGGATGTAAAATTGGATGCGAAAGTGGATGCAAAAGTAGTTGTAACACCCAACGCAAAACCTGATGCAAAAGGGGATGCAAAAATGGATGCATAGAGGGATGCAATAACTGATGTAAAATTGGATACAAAAAAAAAGATGCAAACTTGGATGCAAAAGTTGAAGAAAAAGTGGGTGTAAAAGTAGGTGCAAAAATGGGTGTGAATTGGGACGCAACAACAGTGGATGCAATAGTAGATGCAAAAAAAAGACGTAAACATGGATTCAAAATGGGATGCAAAAAGGGATGAAAATGTGGGTGCAAAAGGGGGTGAAAAAATGGATGCAAAATTGGTTGAAACAAAATGAGATGCAAAACTAGACTCAAAACATGATGTAAAATTTGATGCAAAACTTGGCGTAGGAAGGGATGCGAAAAAAGAAGCAAAAGTGGATGTAAAAAAGGATGCAAAAGTGGATGAAAACAAGGGCGTAAAAGTTGAGTCAAACATGGATGTAAAAGGGGGGGTAGCAAGAGTAGATGTACAAACTAGGTGCAAAATTAGGTGCAAAACAAGGATCAAAACTTGTCGCAAAACCTGATGTAAAACCTAGAGCATAACCAGGTCCAAAACTTGGTGCAAATTACTTTGCAATTTGAGCCATATTTAGAAAAAGGACGCAAAAAACACCTAAAATAGCACCAACCATGAAATTGCACCATTTTGTCCAAAAAATGAAGAAAAATACACTGAAAGATGGTCTAGACACAAAAATGGATGCAAAAAGAGATGCTAAATCCAGTTTTTGTTGTAGTGAAAGTGCCATGTAAAGTATACATCAAATAACATAGGTTTAGCCATAATTCCATGGCATCGGAAATATGCCATGGAAGGGCTATTGATATGGTATTAAATATTACACCCAAAATCATGTTAGGATTTAAACCAAGTCTCCCAAGTGTTAAATACCATGGTGATACCATGTCACCACATGAACCGGGTTATAACATATCGATACTATACAAAATGTGAATCATATAAGTCTTATATAGAATGGTAATTACAACCTCATCAACAAATCTGTAAAAATAATAAGTGTAATGCAGATAACAAAGTCTAATGAAACACTCCTCCTAGTGTAAATGTTAACCAATAGAAATTATAGTAACTACTAGGATAGGACTGTAAGTCACTGATCACCCAAGTGGAATTTTAGTGATGAACGGATAGTATGATTGGTTCATCTTTTATAAGTAGTTTTCCATCGCCAAGTGCACCTGCACGCAAAATGGAAAGAAATGCATTAGTTTGTAAGAACTAAGTAAGCCCAATGTAACAAGTAGAAAACAGTTACCTTTCAGGTGTTACAAGGGAAGCTAGTCCCTGTGACTCCACTACTTTTTCAATAACAAAGATAAGTCAGAATTGTGTACACGACAGTAATCAACTTTATAACCAATGAGTGCATAGTTAAACAAATAACATACATGTAAATGTGTAACCATATATCATCATAATAATCAAAATCACGACAACATAAGTAATACATTAAATAAATGCATCAAGAAATATGGAAGAAGAACGTAAGAACAGCATACGACTTTATAGTACTGTAAACAAAGTATGACACATTCTGTACAAGTTCAAATAATGTCCAACATAGGTAGTTTTAACTAGCCTAATAA
>LPNX010853720.1:317493-331094 GCA_001517045.1 Pseudotsuga menziesii | reverse complement strand
GTCCTAGAATGCCGGTTATCAAGATTTTACCCCCACATGGTTTCAGCCTAGAATCTAACCACTGAAGGAAACTTGTTTGGACCAGACATTGGTGAGTTGAAAAGTAGCTCAGATGATCGAGCAGAGGTTAATATGTGGAGTCTGTCAAAGGGCCTAGTTTTACAGTGGCCTAGTTTTACTCATATGGCCTAGTTTTACTCAGATGATTGAAATTTTATGCTTATCTAATAATGTCTATAAAATATGTTGACCCCCCAGGCATAAGAGAATGCAAAGAAGCACTATGAAAATGCCTAAATTCAGTGATGTTAATGATGTGTCTGGAGGGATTTTGGAGAAGTTCCCAAAGCGCCTGAATGCTGCTCCTCCTAGAGTTCTCAGTGGTTCATTATCAGGTGTTATTGCTGAGACATATAATGATGATACACAGTTGTGGAGAAAGCACATGAAAGGATACAAAAGAATGAACAAATATACTGGGGAGAGTAGATATCGCAATGTTATGGACATGAATGTAGGTCTTGGTGGCTTTGCAGTAGAACTTATATCTGACAAACTTTGGGTTATGAATGTTGTCCCAACCATTTCAAAAAAGAATACACTTGGTGTGATATATGAAAGAGGCCTTATTGGAATTTATCATGACTGTTATGGTTACCCTTCATTTATCTTTTAAGTTTTGCTAGGCTTTAATTTCTATAAGGATTATTTGCCTTGTGTATTTTTAGTAGTTTTATCAGTTTTTCTTTCTATACTTATGGTCTTGCTATTATGCCATTGTAAGTTGTTTCCAATTAATAACAAAGTATGCGTTTTGTTCAGATTTTGCATTATTTTATTTAATGCTATGTTCATGTTACTGTTATTAGTTCTGCATGTGTGATATTGCAAAACATTTTAGTCATTCTCTGTTCAGATCTAAAATCCTTTTTATGCATAATGGTTTCTTTTGCACTTATATTCCATTGGTAGAAAAGCAGATGTCTACGATTCTCATTGTTGTTTTTCATAGGCTGAAAATTGATAGAGACAGGTCATTTGATCAGATGTACTTGTATTTTCTCATTTTTTTTAGGTCAAAAAAGAGTTATGGGAGCCAATTTTCATATGCACACTGCTACATATTTCAACCTCAGCTTTTATATTATTTCTATCCTTGTGTGAAATTCTTCATCACCATATGAAAAAATATGCAATATTTTGTGTCATAATCTGTTTTAATTGTTGTCTGTTCTACTGACAATTATTTTATTGTAGCTCCTGTATTTTATTAAGATCATAATCTAGTTTCCTCTTGCTTCAGTCTGTGTATTCCTAGAGTTACATAGTGTGGATGGTTTGAATGTATCTATTTATTCTTTACCTTGACTGAATATTTAATCAGATAATGACATCATTATTTGGAAATTGTGTATGAACAATTGAGATATGGCTCCAATGGGTAGGGTTTCAACAGAAAATATCACTTTTATGTTAAACTAATGGAAGTTTATAAATTCAATTCCCAGAAAACATACATGCGACATAGGAATAATCGTCAAGATACCAAGATTTTACTCAAATATTTTGTCTTTTCTTGTAACATGGTCATGATTGACAGCATAACACAGCTTTTCAAAAATCATTGGCTGTTCATCGTTTTATTGCCCAAAATGTCTTGATAACGCATTTGTGTTTATGAAGATGTAGCCTTCCTTTATTTAAAGTTGAAATTGGTCAATCTGTTTGTATGTAGCATTTTTTTTTTATTTTATACCTTTGAGATGGAATTATCAATGTTGGTAAACCCATGGAATTAGATTTAGAAACATGATAATTTATTTGCGGCATTGAATATTTAGGATTGTGTAATAGACAAGCCTATCTTTGCTTCACGATGAGAGGACATATTCCCCTTCATTTGCTTATTTTTGGGCTTTCGGTTTGATTTCTGTTCTCCTATGTGTTTGGATCATGAATTTGATGTTCAACAGGCTTATCTTAGCTTCATGATGAGAGGATGTATTCTCTTTCATTTGCTCATGTTTTGGCTTCTAGATTGAGTTCTGTTCTCTTATGTGTTTGGGCATCATTAATTTATGGTTCAATTCTGCTGTGATTTTTGTTTCTGTCAATTGGGTGTTTACATTATGATACAGTAGGAGCTTTTGACTTCATAGATTTTGGAATAATTCCTTCATTTTCTTGTCCTCTAACAGATACAAAATGAGGTTGAAAACAAATTCAGCAGATAGCAAGACCAGAAGTTCTGTTTCTATCTTTATTGTTGTGGGATTATGCTATTTTTTCTATATATTGGGTGCTTGGTAGAAGAGTGGTTTTGGAAAGGGTGATAGCATTGCATTGGAAGCCAATAAGCTGACAGACTGTGGAACTTTGTCCACTCTAAATTTTGGCTCTCACCACAATGAAGGAGATAACGTTGAACTTTCTGAATCCAAAGAAAAAGTATTTGAACCTTGCAGTGCCAAATACATTGATTACACCCCTTTCCATGACCAAAAGTGAGATATGACATTTCCTAGAGATAATATGATATACAGAGAGAGGCATTGCCCACCAGAGGATAAGAAGCTGCACTGCCTCATTCTTGCTCCAAAAGGATACAAAAATCCATTTCCATGGCCAAAGAGCCATGACTATGTGCCATATGCTAATGTTCCCTACAAGAGTCTCACAGTAGAGAAGGCTATTCAGAATTGGGTTCAATTTGAAGGAGATGTGTTCAAGTTTCCTGGAGGAGGAACGATGTTTCCTCAAGGTGCGGATAAGTATATTGATGAACTTGCTGAAGTGATACCTATTTCTGATGGTACTATCAGGACTACATTGGACACTGGATGTGGGGTATGTTTGAAGCATATACCTTGCAAGTCTTGATTCTGCAACACTCTTGTCCATACTGTTGCTCTTTTTGTGGCAACTAGTATGTTTAATTTGTGACTGTCTGATATATGCTTACAAGTGTTCTTCAATTTTGAAGAGATTCCTGTATTTTGTTTTTGCAATGATTTATGGAGTTTGAGGATATGCCCTTATTTGAAATCCTTATGGCATGCTTAGGTGGCAAGCTGGGGTGCATATCTTTTGAAGAGAAATGTTTTGACCATGTCATTTGCACCAAGGGATTCACATGAAGCCCAAGTGCAGTTTTCTTTGGAGCGAGGTGTGCCTGCTGTGATTAGTGTAATGGGGACACATCAGCTTCCTTACCCTTCCAGGGATTTTGACATGTCTCAATGTTCACAGTGTTTGATACCTTGGACTACAAATGGTACTTGGGACTTTTACAGGATTAATGCTTTTATTAAAGTTAAAATTCTGAGCTATAGAAGAGCCTTGAATTTACTGATTTGATTCTCAAATTGATTTGTGTAGCTTCATTTGTTTGTAGATGGTATGTATTTGATAGAAGTGGATAGAATCCTGAGACCAGGTGGATATTGGATTCTCTCTGGTCCTCCCATCAATTGGAAGCAAAATTACCAATCTTGGTAGAGATCAAAAGAGGAGCTCCAGCAGGAACAAGAGAAAATTGAAGAAATAGCAAACTTTTTGTGCTGGGAAAAGAAGTATGAAAAAGGTGATCTTGCCATTTGGCAAAAGAGAATTAATAATCTTTCTTGTCCTGGAAGCATGAATACTATTGACCCACCTCCTTCCTGTGAATCAGGTAATCCAAATGATTCTTGGTAAGTTCCTAAACTTCATAGCTCAAAGTTGAAGATAGTTTATGTAGCGTAATTTTATAACAGAACATAATCAGATCGATAGTGTGCTAAAATCTATTTTCAAAAATTCATTGCTGGTGAACAAAGTGATTATATTTATGAGAAATGTTTGTAACCCAGACATTTTTTGTGCTTAAGCATGACCATAAGCTCAATGTTGTAGGTATTCTTAGGTTTAAATCTAGGCTCCAATACATTCCTGGGGTTTGACAGTTAAAACCTAATTTTGTCCTTCCTAGAATGTGCTTTTAGATTCCAGGTATTGGCTACATTTTTTATTCTATTAAATCAGCATTTAACACCTGTCCTTGTAAGTATTCTTCTATTGGATTTTTTTCCTTTAGAAGACTAATATCATGCCAAATTCTAAATTGGATATCAATCTTGCAATGGATATGTTACAAAGTGCATTGTGGTTGTAGGATTCCTTTGAACTAAAATGTCAGTGTGGCTTACTATGAAAAATTTAAACTTGCACTGCTATTAAGCTGAAGTACATGGTATGTTTGTTTGTCATAATTTTCTAACATGTAGAAATCTGGAGAACTGCTTTGTAACAATTAATAGAATGGTCGTTGACCTATTATAATTTGTGATTTTAATTGTAAATGCTACAAGATTCAAGGGATTAACAAATTTATATCCTGAATCAACTTTATATCCTGAATACAAGTCAGATATACATTTTGAATTCATCATTTTTATGTGAGTTTTGAATTTTCCTATCTGCTTTTACATTTTAATGGCCATGCATGAATCGATCTTGTGCTGTAGATAGGTTTTAAGTTTAATTATCTAAATCTTAAAAAATTTCAAGCATGTTTGCATAATTGGCTTCATATTTCATTACAGTACAAGAAGAGTCTGTTTTTCTCCCAATCTGCTTTGACAGTGGCTTAGTTTTACTCAGATGATTGAAATTTTATGCTTATCTGATAATGCCTATAAAATCTGCTGACCCTCCAGGCATAAGAGAATGCAAATATGCACTATGCAAATGCCTAAAGTCAATGATGCTAATGATGTGTCTGGAGGGATTTTGGAGAAGTTCCCAAAGCGGCTGAATGCTATTCCTCCTAGAGTTCTCAATGGTTCATTATCAGGTGTTACTGCTGAGACATATAATGCTGATACACAGTTGTGGAGAAAGCACGTGAAAGGTTACAAAAGAATGAACACATATATTGCGGAGAGTATATATCGCAATGTTATGGACATGAATGCAGGTCTTGGTGGATTTGCAGCAACACTTACATCTGACAAAGTTTGGGTTATGAATGTTGTCCCAACCATTGCAAAAAAGAATACACTTGGTGTGATATATGAAAGAGGCCTTATTGGAATTTATCATGACTGGTATGGTTACCCTTCATTTCTCTTTTAATTTTTGCAAGGATTTAATTTCTATAAGCGTTATTTGCCTTGTGCATTTTTAGTAGTTTTATTAGTTTTTCTTTCTAAACCTAGTCCCATAACATTTGAAACATTATCGTCCATTTATGTCATTTACCTTTCTGTTAGTACATTTGGACACCTAGCAATTTTTGTTACATTTTTTATTTAGATTTTTCAAATTTCATTGGAATAGGAATCAAAATTCATGCTTTGAAAGGCTTGGGAAAAAGAGTCAATTCTTTGCATGAGTTTGTCATTTTTAGAGGTTATTATATAAAAAATTTAAATATTTGGTGTATGGGATGAGTTAGTGCATGTGTAGATTAATTAACCAAGTTGGCTCGGATGGTATGTTGTAGAATGTGGATTTTGGGGAAGGGTGAAGAGGCTGAAATGAATGAAAGGGGAATAGACATAAATTATAATAGTTGAATAAGAGGATGCAGGATACACTTGTTCATATGTACAACCAAGTCGTCTGACCTTCAGGGAGATTTTCTATTCTAGATCAAAATATTAGGTTCATTGTTCATGCTCATTGGTGAAGATGAGAAAATGAGGACTTCATAAACATAGTAAAATGTTGACTAAAATTAGCTCTTTTTACATATAAAAAAATGGCTGCTAAAAATCTGGATGTCCGCTGTGATGATAGACCTTGTTAAGTTTATAGACATTTCTACTCATTGTGTATCGACAAGAGTTTTAAAAACTGTTGGTTCATCTTGTTTTAACCTTAAGTTTTAACTTGATCACAGCTGATAAGCAAGGAAAATGTAGGAAAATTAACTAATTTCTAATCAACCAAAATTACCTTAGTAAAATTCGAGAACTACTATTCTAGAAACTAGGAAAATAAATGCAGTAGAGAAAGTTGCAAAACTCTTCTGAAACACAATGTTAACAATAAAAGGACTCTTCAATAGTACACAAGACAATAAATAACTTTCCTGAGAAGGTATGGACGTTGCTATTTTCAAAGAGTTAAGCCTTTCAATACTCCTACAACTAAACATTCCTCTTTCGAGGCATTTGGGCCTATTTATAATTTATTAATTTCCTTTTCCTCTTAGCCATTTGTTCATTGCACGTGGAATCAATGGCTTTCCATGCATGCAATTTCTTCAACATTTTTCCACCTAGAAAGATTCTCATTGCCATTTGTAGGTTGATTTTAGAATCTCACTAACCAATAAGATTCTTATTGCTGTTTGTAGATCATTTCCTTTTTGTAACTTACTCAATATGTGTCCTAGCTATAAATGCCCCACGAATTGTGACAACATCAAATTTTGACAACTAACATAAAACTAGGACATTGCCACTTGTGGTTTGTTTTTCGAATCTGACTACATAATAAGATTCTTATTATTACTTGTAGATCATTTCTTTTTGTAAGCTAGCCACTTAACTTGTGGCTAGTGGCCTATCGACATTCACCAACCACTTAAGTGGTTGTGATAGTAATTCTGTTTAGAATCAGATTAGATATACAAAATAAGGTTACAAACATGTTGAGAGGTCACCAGAGGTTTGATTGACTCATATTTTTTTCAGAACAAGTCTTATTCATAAAGCATTTCTTTCTGATGTTTATTAGAACAAGGCTAATGCATTCAAACAAACAAATATACCAAGCAATTTTTAGGGCTATATGTTTGTCAATATCAGTGTTTGGAAGGACATATACAAAGTTCCATGGGCAAGCCCAGTGTTTCCTGAATAAAAACAATAAATATCAAAACATATCATTTTCTTGAGAGGATCTACCCATATTACAAATTCATGCTTCCACATTCAGAAAATCCCCAGTTATTAGATACTTAGTAATCTTCTCCTTGTCTTCATCCCCTGCCTCACACAAATCATGACTGCCTTTCACTTCTTTTTTCTCATCCAACATAAAATCCGACACTGAACAAATTGCCTCAGTTACTGGATTCTTGCATTCAACCTGTGTCACATGCACCTCTACATCATTTACATCAATCACCAACTCCAACATCCTGTGAATATTTACAAATGCATTATCTTCATGTGCAGTTACTCCAGCATACTCACTTCTTTCATCTAGTAGGTTATCTAAACCTCCTCTCAATTCTCTCAAGCCACAATTTATTCATGACCTTTGTCATTTTATGTCTTAAAAGTATGTAACAGGAGCATTGTTATTCGAAGCACTGCTATTGAAACCAGTCATCACAAAAAATTACTTGATTCTAGTCATATGGATTATCGTTTAGAAATATTTCTCAGAAAAGTAATCTGGATGACTTAAACTGTTTGGAAGAGCCCTTATTTTGATTCTGTAGCATAACCTTTCTTTCTGGTTTCAAGTTTTAATTTTACGTATGTACTACGAATTAGATAATTTTAATCAAATCTTTTTCCTTGGTCACATTTTAGTAGACACTGATCTCGCATATGTTTGCAAGTTACCCTTACAATCTGGATTTTGATTATGGTGTATTGGCACAACTCCAACTTTTTCTATTAATAATCTTGGTGACCCTTTTATTGAGAGCAACTATGGGGTACACTCTAGGCAGTTTGAGGTTGGAGTCTTGGATTAGTTTTCCCATATTTGGGAACTGGAGAAACATGAGTATTGGGGATACATCACAAATTGTGGTACAAAAGGAAATCTGCATGGTGTTTTAGTCGGGTTTGTACTTGCCTTAAAGCAACCCTTGTAAAATTTCTTAGCATTTTTAATCTTTGCTCTATTTTTCTGACTTGTTATTGGCTATCATCTTTATACAGGAGGGAGGTTTTTCTAGATGGCATTTTGTATGCATCACGGGAAACTCATTACTCAATTTTCAAAGTAGCACAGATGTACAGAATGAAATTGGAAAAGGTGGATACACTAATTTTAGGCGAGATTGATTGTTGGGATTTCAGACAGAGGCTACTTAAAAACAAGGATAAGCCTACTATTGTTAATGTTAATATTGGTAAGTTTCACTGTTTACTTTTCAATGCGAACAAAGTGAAGGCAAACCATTATAACCATGGAAGTAAGGTTTCATAAAGCAGGTCAGTTCTAGGTCAAACTCCATATGTTGTGTGTGCATCTTTGGGAAGTTCTTTTAGAATTGGCTGAATTTGTAGTATATTTAGTTTTACTTGTCCAATTATTTTTTCTTAAAATTAGTAAATGTTTGAAATCTCAGTTGTTTCTCCATTAACTACAGGAACCACAGTTAAGGGAGCTGTAGATGATTTGGATATGGTAATTCAGACTCTTGAAGAAACGGGATTTACGCAAGACCATTTTTATATCCATTGTGATGGGGCTTTATTTGGCCTAATGATGCCCTTTGTGAAGTGTGTAAGACACTAAATCATGGATCATTTTTCCTGAAAGTTTTATTTGGCTAGGATACATGTTGTATTTATCCTTTGTGAATGATGAGTGCAACCTCATTAACTGTACAGAGTATGCAAAAATGAAATATTTTTCTCATTATTCTTACCGTTTTTGTATCACAGGCACCAAAGGTGAGCTTTAAGAAACCAATAGGAAGTGTGAATGTGTCTTGGCATAAGTTTGTTGGTTGTCCCATACCATGTGGTGTGCAAATAACAAGGATTGAGCACATAAATTCCCTTTCAAGGGATGTGGAATATTTAGCTTCTAGGAATGCAAAAATTATGGGAAGTTGCAATGGGCATGCTCTCATATTTCTTTGGTACACCTTGAACCGGAAAGGTTATCAAGGGTTACAAAAAGAGGTTAATAAATGCCTTAGAAATGCACATTACTTGAAATACCAATTTCAGTCTGTTGGGATTAGTGCAATGCTAAACGAACTGAGAAGCACTGTTGTATTTGAGAGACCACAGGATGAAATTTTTGTCCACAAATGGCAGCTTGCTTTCCAGGGAAACATTGCCCATGTTATTGTGATGACAAATGTAACAATAGAGAATATAGATGGATTTGTGCATGAGTTGGTTGAGAACCGACCAAGATGGTTTTCAGATGGAAAGGTTGTCACCCCATGCATTGCACATGAAATTGGCGATGAGAGTTGTGCTTGCCTTCAACATAATCATGCCTAAATTATGCAAGGTCGCCAAGTTCAGTGGTAGGCATGTAATCGATGATGAGAATGGTGCTCACCTTCAACATAAACATGCCAAAATTATGCACGGTGGCTAGTTTCAGTGGCAGGTATGTATGCCACTTTTTCTCTCAACTTTTGCTATCACCAGGTTCAGAGGAAGGCATGTGTGCCATTTTTTTGTCTCAACTCTGCTGCCACTGATGCATTGCATGTTGAATTGTACTGAGTCCTATTTGTAAGAGAAATATCTTTGTGTCACCAGTCCGATCAATGTTTTGAATGTCCTGGAAGAGAAAGGTTCTGGTCTATGTCATTACAGTATTATTGGTTAAAGTGTAATATCCATGGCAATACTATAAATAATTGGTAATGCTTTTCTATCTATTTTAAATTTCGATAAGCAATATTGGTACATCTTCAAGTGCTTATCAAGGCACAATAAAATTTAATGACCTGTTTTAGCAGTTGTATTTATGAATAAACTAGTATTCCCTTTTCAGACAGAATCCTTAATTAGGTGGTGATGTGGTTATAATAGCCAGTTTGTCACTCTTCTGATGTTCAATATGTCTCTTATTTTGAAAACACTTTTGTTTTTTGTCTTTTTGGTCAATGGGTTTTCTGGCAGTTTTTAACTTGTTTAATTGATGAATAAGATGACTGGCAAAACGAGAAGCAATATTTTTTACACAATCTAAGTCGTTTTCCAGTGGCCCCTAAACAAAATGGTAGTAGCGCATCTTCTGGTATAAGTCATAGTGCTCGAAGTTCCTTAGTTACAGCAAGCTTCCATCTGTTAGAGGGCCCACAAAGTATGGAGTTGGTGACTTCCACTGAAAAGCCACTCTTAGAAAGGAAGGCTTCATCATATGCAGACGTGGTGAGGAACCTTAATTCTGCAAGGGAACGTGGATGGTGGACTACCCTTCAAGGTGACTCAACTGTTAGTTATCTTTGGATGTGGGAATACTTAATTTTCATAGATGTTGAATGCTTTAATGCTGAATTCTACTGGGATATTTCAAAAGGGTTACATCCTTCATGTATGGGATTTCTGATAGGTCAAACTACTGCAGCATTCCTCTTTGTTTACTGTCACTTATTGCCTTGAATTTTATTGATTTGAAACTCACTGAGCTGAATATTTAAGGGAGTTCTATTAATAAATTTTATTTTTGTAAACTTTTTCTGTGTTTCATCCTCAAGGTTCTTAAAATGTTCGAAATTTAAATTGAATAATGTGTATTTAAATCAAGTTTAGGCTTGCTTTTATTGTTGCATGTATATTTTAATATATTGAATGCTATAGAGAAGGAGAGGTAACTATACGGATTATCATGTCTCTGTTTTCTGTCCTTGATGTTGCGATTATCTTTATTTGTATGCTTATGAACTCTAAGCATGTCTTAGTAATGAAGTCATATTTAAAAGTTTAAAATATATTGGCATTGTAATGTCCCCGGTTTTGACCCCGTTTGCATGATGTATATATTGTAATTAATCATGGTGAGGAGCTCAAGGCAAAATCCCCACCATCGATTTGGTTGTGTATGTTTCGGCAATAGGGATAGTGGCCGATGATATATCATGCTATCTGGCACATTATGGTTGGCATCATGTAAATACGCACATCAAATAAAATAAACCCACAACCAGCTGCGGTAATGCAACGTTGAAATGAAAAGGGCATGGTTCCAAAGGATAAGGGGTGGGGGATGTCAAACCTTGGTCTATGGGGAAAAACCCATGTGTTGCCACCTTGTCTTGTTTTCCACCTTCCCTTGTCTCACCCAACCGTTTTGATGTCTTGATGGAGAATGGTTGCTGGTGGTTGGGGCAGTTATTGTCTTTGGGAGTGAGGTGGCAGGACTGTCAGTCCTTTTCCCACACACCCACTCCACCCACGACTACTTGCATTTCCCTCTCACGCGGAGGTCAGTTCATCTCCTCACACACTCCTGGTCTTCCCCTTCACGATGATGGTATGTTCATTCCCTCCATGGTCGGTTCTTCCTCACGTTGTTCAGTCGATTCATGCACACAGGCTAGGATCCTCATGCAGAGAGGCATTCTATTCACCCTCATGCACCAGTCGCGGGTCTTCTCTAGTTGTGTACGCAATGAGCAGGTGAAACGGCCTCAAGGGCCTGATTTCCACTGGTATGTGTCATAGCCGTGGTTTTAATCCATGTTTTCTACTTGCTGTTGGTTTCACCCACGATATGGGTTGCTGTTGTGTTTTCCCCACGATGTTTGGGGACTGTTGAGAGTTCGATTTCTGTTTCCACTTCGGACTGTGCATGTGTGCATCCATGCTCTGCCTAGGCTGCATCTTTTCCTTTACGCACAGGCTGTGAGTTGTTATGTCCCCACTTTTCTGTCTGTGTAAGTCCTTCAGTGTTTACATTGAGGGTTGTGTGTATGCTGTGGGCTCTTGAAAGTGGAACGGCTGTTAGTTTCCAGTTGTTTTGGCCACGATAGGGCCAAGAACAACTCTGTGTTGTCTGGTGGACTTGAGCTGTGTCTCATCATTTGTTTGGGGATTATCCCTGGTTGTCTTTACCTTCTTCACAGGGCTGTGAAGGGATTGTGTTGCTGCGATATGCAGTGGTTGGTCTTCGGAATGTGATGGCTTGGCCAATTGTGGAAGGCTTGGTAAACCCAGCGGTGTTGGTTTGACTGATTGTGTCCCTTGGCTATGTGTAAGCCTGCATTGAACCTTATCCTTGGAGGAATCATGCCCAAATCGGGGGTGGCAGCGTTGCTGAGATATTGATGAGCACGCTGGCCTATGGTTGGGTGGAACGTTGCATCGACGTAGCTGGTTGCGAGCGATTTCTTCATTGAAAGATAAGTGTTGTTGGTTACTTCAGCTCTGCAATTTATATAGTAATTTCAAATGAATTAGGTTGAACATGATTAATGCTGGAATGTATGTTTGCTTCCGCTATATGATTGAATATTTATGCATCTGTGTATGCTTGTATGTTTAGCATTCCTGTTATGTTTAAGCTTTTAATTTCAGCATTGATCTCTTTTGTTTATGTTCATGGGGCTATTTTCCCGTATGCTTGGCGTGGTCGCGTCCTCTTCACCGGTTTGAGGGATGGGGACATGACAGTATGGTATCGGAGCTCAAGGTTGCAACAATGGGCCTCTATGGGCCATGAAGGTGCAGTGATAGACGCAAAACTTCTTCCTGCCCAGCAGAAATCAGATTGAAATTTCAAGAAAATTGCCTAAGTGTTGACAGTCGGAACACTTAGTGGTTCAGGCTTCCGATATGGCGAAAGGATTTAGCATCTAACGAGCCATAATTGCGGCTGTCGAAAGGGTGAGATCGCCGACGCGGTAGCGATCCGAGTGCCGATGGAGGGAAGTTTGAGAAAATGGTCTAAGTGGTGGAGCAGTCGGAACAATTAGCGGAAAGACTTCCGCTGTGGCGGAAGGGTTAGTGAAATGGACTTCCGCTGTAGCGGAAGAGTTAGGCGGAAGTATGCCGGTGGAAGAAAATTGGAAGGAAGTTCACTGAAGTGTTGAACAGTCGGCGGAACACTTAGTGGGATTGACTTCCTCCATTGTGGAAGGCTAAGCGGAAGAAAATAGTGGATCGACGTTCGCCGCTGCGGACGTAAAAGCACTAAGCCTTCCGAAGTGCAAAGACCACCGACGCCCGAAGTTAAAATTTCTTTGAGAAAAGAGCGGCCAATCAGAAGAGAAAATGATTTGTGCGTCCGCCGTTGCGGATGAAGAATCAACTAAGCGTCCGACGGGAAAGTGGTCCGACTTCCGACATGTGTTATAATCGGCGGAAAGAAGAAAGACAAAATTTTGAAAAATTTGTCTAAGTGTTCCCCAATCGGAATAATTGGCGAAGTGAACTTCCTTCGTTGCGGAAGAGTTGGCGAAGTGAACTTTCGCCGTTACGGAAGAGTTGGCGAAGTGAACTTCCACCGTTGCGGAAGAGTTGGCAAAGTTAACATCTGCCTTTGCAGAAGAGTTAATGAAGTGGACTTTCGCCGTTGCGGAAGCCAAAAGCTCTAAGGCTTCCGATAATAAAGTCCTCCGATCGCCGACACGTCAAAAAGGTTAAGGCTCGAAGTCAGTTCACCAATCGGAAGAATTAGCGATTCGCGAGCCGCAGTTTCGGAAGCCAAATGATTAAGTCTTCCGATGAGAAAGACCGCCGACGCCGACGAAGAGAGAAGTTAAGACAAAATTCAGTTCACCAATCGAAAGGGAAAGTGTTTCGAGAGCCACCATTGCGAAAGGGAAAGTGTTCCAAGAGCCGATTCTGCGGAAGAAATAGGGGAAAGAGGAGCCGATTTTGCAGAGGAGAATTCTGAGTTTTTCCAAGGGATCTCTTAGCGAATTTCGACTGTTTTATAGTGGGATTTGCAGC